>JABUQX010138968.1:0-39508 GCA_015478945.1 Trachelipus rathkii | reverse complement strand
GTTGTACTTCGTTCGGTCCCTCGATTTGGGTGTTAACCGTTTTCGCATTATCGTGAAACGCTTTCGCGTTTTCGTGCACCCTTCAATTATTATTATTATTAATAATATTATTATTAATAATGTATTATTATTAATATTATTATTATTATTAATATTATTATTATTATTATTATTATTATTATTATTATTATTATTATTATTATTATTATTATTATTATTATTATTATTATTATTATTATTATTATTATTATGCAGAAAAAAAAATCTTCAGTCTCTTTACTTACAAATAGCACTAAAACCTTAGTCATCCATACATCTTACGGGGAGCTCTAAATAATTCAATCATGCCACTAAAATAGAATCTAAAATCTAATGGGATCTCTTTAACAACAACGTGTTTTTCTCTAAACAAATTCATAGCTCTATTATACAAAAACCTCTAACACCAAACCCAACACTTTAAAATGCTATTATACAAACACCACTAACACCAAACATAACATTCTGACACTTAATACTCTATTATACAGATACCTCTAAGCTCTTACACTGAACATAACACTTTAATACTTTAAAACGATATGATACAAACACCACTAAACACCAGATATAACACTTTAGCACATTAAAATGCTATTATACAAACACCACTAGCACCGAAAATAACACTTCAATACTTTATAACGCTATTATATAAACACCAGACATAACACTAGAACACATTAAAATAATATTATAAAAAAATCACTATCAACAAAAATAACATTTTAACACTTAAAACGCTATTATACCATACCTTCAATAACCAAAATGACACACTCTACATCTTATACAAACAATACAATAAATAAATCCCACCAACACTAAATACCATAAATCACATTTTACCTTATCATTACGGAAACTTATAGCAATAAATTGCAAACTATCAATAGCATACGAGATAAAAAAAAAAAAAATTTTACACAAACACACACATACACACACACACACACATATATATATACATATATATATATATATATATATATATATATATATATATATATATATATATATATATATAATATAATAATATATATATAACGCATATATATATATATATATATATATATATACAAATCACTACACTATCTTATATGTTTAGAACATCATCAAAATTTATACGACGAAAGACTATAAGCATCGAGCAATTATAATGATGAGAACAAAAAAACCTCAACTTTCCTATTAAACAAAGAGATGAAATCGGTAATTGCACATCGACTTGCTGAAAGTTTAATGCAAACAATAAGCAAATTTAGAATTCTTGGTAAGTACAAGATGCTAAACAATTCCCTCAATATATCTGTTTTCTCTCGTTTCTCTCCGTTTTTAGTTCATAATCTCCAGAGAGTGTTTAGAAATACAGAAAGGGATTTGGCTTTGAAGTCAATTTGCATAGAAGCCATTAATTATTATTGTATGAAGTCTGTGAGAATGAAAGCAGGTGAAGAAGCAATAAAGCGCTTAATAGAAAATGGGAGGAGACATGAAGTATTGATTTGTTGAACAATGATACCGTTGTTATTGGTAATCATAATCCGCTGATGTGGAAAGATGAAAGATTTGTCCCAAATATTATATATATATATATATATATATATATATATATATATATATATATATATATATATATATATATATATATATATATATATATATATATATATATATATATATATATATATATATATATATATATATATATATATATATATATATATATCATGCGAGAGTGTGTGTAGGGCTGTAAAAGAATAAAACTACACTGGCGTAGGTACATATTAACTTTTGTATACACAACTGTGTATAAAAAGGAGTTAAAAGCAGAAGAGATGAGGGTGAATACACTCTTTGCGATGTATTTTATAAAAGAGAAGCAATTTCTGAAGACTATTAAGTTGAATAATGAGAATCTTATACGCATTCTCGTTATATATTGTTTT
The DNA here is from genome assembly GCA_015478945.1 of Trachelipus rathkii. Lineage (NCBI taxonomy): Eukaryota > Metazoa > Arthropoda > Malacostraca > Isopoda > Trachelipodidae > Trachelipus > Trachelipus rathkii. The sequence continues at coordinate 37,520 of JABUQX010138968.1, read as the reverse complement.
TCTCAAGCTTAAAATGAAAAAAACGATGAGTTCATTAATATCCCCTCCGAAATAATATATTCTAAAAGTTCATAAATTTCGATAATAAATTGCCTCTAAGAATAAACGCTCGGTGCATAGAATAGACAAATCCAGTGTTTCAGTTTCCCTTTTTCTTTTTGTTTTAAAAGAGTTTAGGAGGGAAGGGAGAGAGAACTGATCCATTTTTATTCTTGTTTACTCTTAAAAAATATATATATATTTTTAAGGCCTAAAAATATATATATGATATAAGAAAGCGTTTTTTCTTAAATGGCTTTTATAAGACTAATTTATCAATGCCATTTAGTCGCGAGTTTGAAGGATGGAGAGAGAAATTGTGTCCTATTTGGTGATGCAAAAAGAAGAAGGATCACCAAAAAATTGTGAGAAAAAAAAAAGGAAATCGGTTTAAATATATTTTTTAGTATAAAATTGACGCGTCTCTTTAATATAATAACGCTATCGTTATGGATATGGAGGAGATTTTGTCCCATCATACAAACATACGAACAAACAAACTCACTCCTACACGCACATATACTACATTTTATTCTATTCAACTTCACACCTCAATGGAGGACAGGAACTTGTGTAGAACGCTCATTTCTAGGGAGGAGACTAGAGACTTTCGCCTCACGTGTCTGAAATGTTATAGTATACCCAACACAAGTGTACCGAAGTTTTATATTTTTAAGTAGAAGTTTTATTTTATTTAATTTAAGTTTATACCTTAAAGGAGATAGGAAGCTTCTATAGATGATTCCACTCCAAGGAAGGGACTAGAGACTTTCGCATCATGTGTCTGAAATGTTACATTATATTCAATACAAGTGTATTGAAGTTTTATACTTATATGAATACGTTTTATTTTATTTAATTTTAGTTTACACCTTAAATGAGATATGAAATTTATATATATATATATTATAATATATACAATATTATATATTATATATATATATTTTATATAAGTATATATATATAATATTAAATTTATAAATTATATACTAAAAAATACCATAATATATATATATAATTATATATATATATATAATAAATATATAGAGAAAATAACTTATATATATTATATATATTTAGAAGTTTTATATATACAGATCTTTTTAAATATATAATATATTAATATATATAATATAATATATAATAAGATATATATAAATTATATATTATATTATATATAATAAACATAAAATATATAATAATATATATATATATATAAATATATAATTATATATAATAATATATATATATATAATATATATTATATATTATATAAAAATATGTAATATATTATATATATATATATATAAATATATAATATATATATATATATTAATATATATATATATAAGGATGGTGAATGTTCTATATAAGCCACCGATGAGGTTTTGAAAGGTGGAAATTATGTAGGGAGGAAAATAGGAAGGCTAAGTTGCATACATAGGAGGAAAAAGGTGAATAAACAGTTTGGAAAGAGGATGAACAGACTTGCAAGGGAATAGAAAGCTGTTCAGGAATGAAGGATGAAAGATTAAGAATGCCGTTGTCATTCTGGAGATGAAATTATTAAGACCCCTCAAATGAAATAAATGATGTGAGGACACTTAAATCTGCATAAATGAATGAGAAGATGACACGAATGTGTGTGATTTGATGAGCAAGAAGAAGTAAGTATTTGGAAAGGTAACAGGTAGAGTGAGAAAATTGAAAAATGGTAAATCAGCAGGTATAGATGGAATTATTGGCGAAATGATCAAGAATGGATGCAAAATTGTGAAATAAGGGTTTGAGGGTTTAGTTCTGAAAGAATGGAAGAAAGCAGTGATAGTATACCCTTATAAAAGGGTAAGGGGTGATAAGGGGAACCGTAGAAACTATAGTGGAATTAGTTTATTGAGTGTTGTAGGGGAAGATATTTGCTGTATTTTGGTTGACATAGAGCATTGAAAGGGAGACTTCGTCCCCTCTCCTGCGATTAATTTGTATTTTGTAATTAATTTATAATGTAAGCTATCTTTTCTGATCTCTTAATATTAATTAATTAAATCATTACCGTATGGGGAATGATGTGAGTACAAAGTTTAAAGTAAAATTTTTTTTTTTTTATTTCATATAATACATTACTTTTATCTACAGATTCATAATAGTTTATAGAATATAACATATTGAATTATAACATTTTGATTATAAACGCATTATTTCTGAAATTATTGAGATTCTTTGAAAAAGAATCACATAGAACAAAACAACAAAACCATATTTTTACAGGTATTTAAGCATTCACTAAATCAAGAATAACAAAGAATAATAATTATGTTAAAGTTAAAAATGAGAAAATTTATAATAAAAATAATTATAATATATAGGAAAGGAATGAATGGGGAATGGAATAACTTAGGAGAGAATAAAGTATTATTAACTATACATAAAGAAATATGGTTAAGAACTAAAAAGTTTTTTTTTTGTTAATTCATTTTTGTTTTAAAAATTGGTAATCTAACTTGCCTTCAAGAATTTTGTTCTATCTCTCAAGCAGTTTTCTTTAAGTTGAAGTTGAAGTTGAATCTAGACATTTAGTCAGAAAGAAAGGAAGGGAGGAGAATTGTTCTTGATTCATATTGAGAACTTGCTAGTGACAGAGAGAGAGATTGAATCTCAAAGTAAGAACCAATCATCAAATAATAAAGATAAGATTTGGTTTCATGTACGTTTAATCTGCACTTTCTTTCTTTTCTTTTTTCACTTAACACCCCAAGTGCACAAACTATTCTAATATCTACTATAACATCCTTGCACTCCCCTGTCCACTCTTTTCTCCTTCATGCAGCACACAAACCTAGGGATGGTATTGAATAAGAGGTAGAATATGGCAAAAGATCAGTATTGATGAGAAAGAATATAAGCGGCGAATTCCGGAAACAAAATAGTTAAGAGTGGAAGTTTCTATTATGGCTGAAAGAAATAAGTTCCGGAGCATGACTAGGTGATGAAAAATATATAAAGCAATATTGTAAATAAAAAATTATTAAAATATTTTGTAAGTTTATAAATAAAAAGTAAAATCAATAAGTCTATTAACAACCCTGAGAATAGGGATTATTTGAAATAATAAAATAAAACTGGAATAGAAATATAAAAATTTAAGATAGGGAATAAGTCATCAAAGCTGTAACTATTTGGAATATGGAGTAAAATTGAATGAAGAACAAAGAAACTGAAAATCAGCAAATAACAAATCGCAGATTAGTAGACTAGAGGAAAAAGATTCAAGAGCTGAGTAGACGTGTGTCTTCAGGAAATCCACTTACCTGGATCCAGCCATTGGAAAAGGCCAGAAGACTATCAGTAAGTTGAATATTATTATTTTTTTTTTTTTAATGAGAGGAGGTGGAGCATAAGATAAAGAACCTGTTGGGCAGCCATAGCATTTACAACACTTCTCCACACATTATTTCTAAGCTTTTCCAGCCCATTTTCCCCACTCACCATTAAAGCGTTGAGTGTCAGAGGGGCTGATTGATGAAGAACAAGGTACATTTAGAATAGTAGAGGATGTGTAGATCAAATTTTTATATTGAAACAAATGGGACAAAAAATGAGAGGGAAGACCAAAGTGTATCTAGGTTTCATGGACATGCAGCAGGTGTATGCCAGTATTAATAGTTGAAGCTTTGTGGCAGGTATTAATAATATATGGTTAATTAGTCTAAATGAACTACAAATGTATGTATCGTTTATATGAACGTGTGTAGGAATAAATGGAATGGAGAGGGAATGGTTTAATATTAATAATGGAGTGAGGCAAGGATTTGTTAAGTCCCATGACTGTTAATCTGATATGGATGTGTCTTAATTTTTTCAAACATAAGATTGTCTAAGTAGCCTATACAAGAATGAGAAATGGAAGAGTGTTCTGTTTATTGTATGCAGATAATTTTGTTTCATGTGGAGAATCTGAAGAAAATTTGAGATATTAATAGAGGGGTTTGGCAGGGTCTGTAAAAAAAAAAAAAAAAAAAAAAGGGGTTGGAAGTAATGTAGAAAAAAATAATGTGAGTGGTGTGGATTAGGAAAATCTTAAGTGTAAAATCATGTTGGTTGGTGAGAAACTGGAACAAGTATCAGAGTTTATAAATTTAGGCTATATGTTGGCTGAAAATGGAGTGAATGATTTAGAGTAACAGGAAAGTTACGAGTAGTAGGAGGGTGGCTGGTGCAATTAAATCTTTGGTGAATGCAAGAGGACTATGTCTTGAGTGCCATAGGGTTCTGAATGAGGGTATGTTGTTAATGATGTTAATGTATAGTAGTGAAACCATGGTGTAGAATAAGAAGTACAGATTTAAGATGTAGTATGTTCAGGTGGATAATCTTGGGAGCGTGTTAGGTGTGAGAATAATTGATAAAATGAGGAATGAACGTGTTAGAGAGTTGAGTGAAGTGAAGATAGGTGTGAATGAGAGAATAAATGAGAGTATATTAAGATGATTTTGTCATATGGAAAGGATGGTTTTCAGTTGGTTAAGCAGATTTATAGAGGGGAGAGGGTTGAGAATCAACCAGCGGGAAGACCAAAGAAAAAGTGAATTGAGTCCATAAAGAAGAGTTTAAAAGAAGGGAATGTGAATTTGGCGGAAGTGAGAAGAATGATGCATAATAGGAATGAATGGTAGGGTTTTGCAATGGAGAATGGTTGTGGTCCTGGTCCAGGAGATGAACCTTGACAATGACAAGATACCACAGTGGGGATCTGTTGCGAGGTTATGAAGCCCTAGGGTGGATTTTTGGTAGCAATGGACTCCCACTTAAGGGCATGAGGGGATGTATAATGGCGTTTTCTTTTCAACTTATGTCATGTTCCTCTACTTTAACTCTTCTGTTTTTAGTATATGAGGGCAACCAAATCCGAACAAGAAGATAAAAGAAAGAAATATATATATATAATTTATTATATATATAAATATATATATATATATAATATATATATATATATATATTATATATATATATATTATATATTTAGTATGAAATCACAGAAACTAGAGCAAATAAAATACAAACCATGAACTAGACTTCAAGAGGACATTCTGCCTCTCCTAATTGGCTCATAATTGAGCCTGAATTAGAAGATATGTCCTCTGAAAGTCTATTTTGTGTTTTTGTATTACTTTTTTATTTTCTGTGGAATTTATACAATATTAATTCACACATGATGGTTTTCCCTGCTTATATATATTATATATATATATATTAAGATATATATAATATATATATATAATATATATATAATATATATATAATTATTATTATATATATATATAATATATATATATATATAGCTACCTATTTAAATATATATATATATTAAATAATATATATATATATAATTAATAATTATTATATAATATATATATTATATATATATATTTCCCCTGTTCTATATTTCTTTTTATATATACAGGTTCTTCTTTTCAGACTCGTTGTAAAACCATGGAAGCATCGATTCGAAGAGATATTCTTTAAGATTTCAACCTGGTGGACTTTCCCGTTAAGATGTATCTACACATTCAAGAGAATAAATAATGCTTCAAAGACAAGGAGAATGATATTTCGGACTTCGTTTTATAATTTTAATCTATTACGTTCATATGCCTTTTTAATAAAGAAATGTAGTCAGTAATTTTTATATCCTTATTTCTATTTCATATAAAATAATCTTGGAAAGTTCTTCTTAAAATTACAATAATCTTAACTATGATACAGAATGCTTGAGATATATATTTGTACAAAGTTTCATCAAATAAAATATATGAGTCTTAACAATATAAAAGATTTGAGTGGGAGAGATGTAAGTAAGGTCGGTTGTGTTTACCTGAATGACAGCCAGAGAAGATATTACTATACTTCAGTAATATAAAATTAGATTATGACAAATAAGAATCATAAAAATTCATCATTTCCAAAAAAAGAGATTGCAAACTTATAATCTAACCTTGAGAAATCAGGGAATAATAAATGTCACTCACGAACACTTAATAGAAACGAGATATGCATGCAAATTTAACAATACGTTAATATATTTGGCTGCATGGATTAAAAAATAAAACTTCATGGAATTACAAAAAAACACAAGAACATGGCTCGAGTTACAATCTTCCCATCCGCTAGAGCCGCACAACACGACTACTCTTCACAACACTCAAGAAAGACCTCAATTACTAGCGCTACGTATCTTATACATTCATAGCGGCGCACAGCACCTTACACTTTACTACAAAATACTATTACTACATCGACGTTTGTTATTACTCTGTGAACGATAAATATATCTATATATAGTATATATATATATATATATTATACTATATATTATATATATATAATAATAATTTTAGTATTACAGTGATCCTGATAAAAGCATATTGGGTATAAACTCACATAGGGGTTTTCCTACTAATCTGTAGTGGAAGGTCCGTAAATAAATAAGACTTCCACAAGAATAATGAAAACGCAGTACATAAAACAAAACTAACTTGCGGAAAAAAAAAACTCAATAATAAATAAGAAAAAAACAAAACTTCTTCATTCTTCTCAAGATCTTCGTTCGTTATCTTCTCAGCATTCAGGTACAGGATACAAGTTTCCCCCCCACCCCCTTAAGAATGATTATAACCAAGAAATAAACACTTTCAAATAATACACATCACGAATCACATGTTCTACTTCAAAAACAATCACAGACAAATGCTAGTCGCGTGACAGAGAAAAACTGAAGAACTTTCTGAAACGAACGATTTGTAGGAAAATGAGGGGGGGGGGGGGGGGGGGTGGAAACAAAAGCTTGACTATGATAGTCAGTGAGATCGCTTATTTTTTCTCGTTTAAATTTTTTGAATGATCACCTACCAAATTTGTGATTGGTAGTATGGTATAAAACCTTAGCTTAAATGAGGGTCATTAACTAATTGATTTTACATTGAAAATTTAGTTTTGCTTCAAATTAAAAGTGAAATGACTTTGCTTTGTCAAATTTCAGCAAATTTATTTGGGAATCTGTTTTCCCTTTACTGCTATGTTTTTATTTTAACTTTTATGAAGACGTTTTAGGCTTATAATGAAGTTCTTTTATAACTTGGGAATCCTAGTAATAGCTGCGTTGCATGAAACTATACATCTTTGAAAGAATGATTTGGTCTAAAATTATGTGTTTTTTTTTCAGGATTAACCTTTTAACTGTATTTCAATGTTTTATTCAATTGGGTATAATATTAAACAACCAATTTGTGCATATTTTCTGTGTAGTCATGATTCAACGAAATGCGCATTTCTTGTTTAGAGCATTTTTGTGTGATCTTTCATATATGAGACGACATTGAAGAAAATCTTTCTTCCTAGAACACAACAACCGAAAAGTCCCTCCACGGGAAAACAACTTATTACATACCCCAGCTATCTTAACATCAAGATATAAAACACTACACCTACGAAGAATTTCTATCTTCAGCTTCTTATGCGCCTTCTACAAACTTTCTCTGTTTCCTATTCTAATTTCTTCGCTATCTACGATTAATTAGTTCTAATAACTATATCTGTTAATTCTTCATGAGTTGGACAATAATTTTTATCAGGATTTGAAAACGGAGTGACGTAGTTCTCTACATCGTAAGGTAACCTTTTTGAATACCCATAGTTTCATTATAAGAAGAATTAATACTTAATTGAGCGAAAGGAAGGAAATTGGACCAATCGTTACCGTTTTCATTTACGTAACGACGTAAATAATCTTCAATTTGCACTTTGGTGCGATCAATCAGAGCGTTAGAAGTGGATGGGAGAACAGTTATTCCTACATTTTTAACCTTCCAAAGCTTGCATAACTGTTTGAAAAACGATTGAACAAAATCACAACTTTGATCAGAGAAAATGATACTGGGTGTTGTATGTCTTACAATGACCCTATGAAGCAAAGCATTAGCGATATGAATGCCACTTCGAGACGGAATCGCACATAACTCAACGTAACGAGTTAAAGAATCTTTAAAAACAAGAATATATTTAGCCCCTGACGCTTTACATGGAGGTAAAGGTCCGATAATGTCAGTATGAACCCTACAGAAAGGTTGATATGGAACGGGATACTTGAAAATGGGCGCTCTCTTGGGGATATTACCCTTCACCCTAAGACAGGAAGAAAATTCTTTACAGAAATCATAAACTAACTTTGACATCTTTGGAAAGATGTACCTTTCTCGGATACGTTTTTCTGTTCTCACGTGACCTAAATGGCCAGCTCCTAAACTGGAATGATTAAGACTAAGAATTGTATATACAAGAGAATCGGGAACTTCTATAAGATATTGCATTTCCTTTGTAACATAATACAGAATATCGTGGAGGAGAACATGAGGAAAATTAATACTTTGACCATTTGTTTTAATGGAATCAAAGATTGGTCTTGAACACTTTCTTTGCTCCGTTTTTATCACATCGGATGTGAGATTGAAAAACTTCTTTGTAAGACCAGAATAATCGATACTGGAAATTGCATAAATTGGAGCGAGAGAAGTAGGAAAACGAGACAAATAATCCGGGCAGATATTCCTTTTACCCTCTATATAAAAGATTTCAGGATTGAACGAATTGACTTTAATGGCCCATCTTGCCATCTTATTATTTAAGTCTTTATTCTTAAAATAGAACCAATGTTGGTTATCTGCTATAAATACGAGATCTTATACCGAAATACTAATTTCTAAACTTAGCAAAGACCAAGTGATAGCAGTGCTTCCTTTTCAAGGGAGGAATAATTTTCTCTGCTTTACCAATTGTACGTGAAGCAAATGAAACAGACGGTCATTGCCTTGATATCTTTTTGCTAACACGCACTAAACTACGTACTAGCACTTTGAAATAATTCTTTGTAAAATCCGGAAATTGAAAGCTAATGTCGATGATTAATTTTGGTTTTTAACGTATCAAAAAGCTATACTTGCCACTTACACACAAATTTAGCGTTCTTTTGAATAAGATGTGATGGGTTGGCAATGGTTTAGAACAAAGCACAAGATGCGAAAAAAGGAACAAACCTATAAGAACGAAGCAGAATATACGTTGGGAACAACATCATGCCTGCAGCTTTACAGGATCAGCTGATAAACCCTTTGAACTGATCATAAACCCTAATAAACTAACGAACGTTTAAAGAAATTTGCCTTCTCTAACTTCACTTTGAGTTCGCTTTCTTTAAGCGGCAAAACAAACGAGACTCTTATAAATGAGATTCTATCATCTTTCGAAATACACAATTATGTTCATCGAGTAAATTATGCATTGAATCACCTAATAAATGATGAGAGACGATTCCATGATTTACAAAAGTACTATGCCCCGTTCGCACCCATCGGAAAGAACATTTAGCTGAAATGCCCTCTGTCGAAGAATATCGAGGTAGGTCTACTCCTGGAGAGACGCAATCTTAGTAGCCCGTAATAATCAGCGAAGTACACATTGATACTACCTAACTTAGACAATGTATCTTGAATCCTCGGGATGGGAAATTGATGGGATATATATATTATTTATCTATAGTCCAAAACGATTCTGGGCTTCGCAGAATCCTTTTTGGGATATCAGAGTAGACCGAGCTGTGGAAGTCAGGGTTCGATCCTTAATGATGCTTCATCAATCCATTTAAATGTCAGCCTGGAATTATCGGAGAGATTATAGCTTGGAGTATAAAAATATTTGGGTGAGTCAGGCACAATTTCTATTTTGAATTCCCCTGAAAATTCACTTTAGCTAAAGCAATACATCTTTATGAGCAAAATGAAAATCTAAGATTGCTCCAATTAGCACTATCTGCACACACCAATAAATCATATTCTTTCTCGTTTCAGAAGCAATTTCCTTTGTAAACATCTCGAGTTGAATCATCGGATAAAACCCTGCGACAGTTCTATTTTATATAGAAATAAAAACTACGAAAAGAGAGAGGATTAGCATACGAAACAACGGTTATTATCATTGTATACGGAGAGGACGAAAATTCAACACATTTCTAATCAACATAGTTACCAATCTACTTACTTACTAAGAACATTTGCAAAAGGAACATGGATATAGAATTCTTCTCACTTACAAAGAGAAAATCATTAGCGGCGAGTTCCACCTGAGAATAATATTAACGGAGAATGGCGCTTATGAATAAGCTATCAACTTAACTGTGTTCAAAAACAACTCATTAAACATGATCGTATAAATAGAAATCATTAAAAAGACTCATCTTCAAATGAGATGACTTTAAATAGACGGAAACGAACAAAATGACATTTATTCTTCAAAAAGTGATGCGATTTATCTACAGCGAGACCATACTAGTTTTTGACATCATATATAAGATCATAAGCCACTAAAGATTTGTGTGACACCCGATAGTTCATTCATGTATTAAACTTCATTTTTAAAATCAAACGACAGTTAAGAACCTAAATATCACGACCGAAGCATATTTCCGCTAAAAGAACATTGATCCCCGACAACAATTGCATGGATATTAAACAGACATTGTTTAATAACATTTGGAGTTTGACACCCCAAATTTTTTGACGACGTTACAGCAGAAATAGGATTTTAAGACTATGTGTTTCTCTAATTTTGAGAGATATAACCTTTTAAATCCTCGAATATTCACCTCAAAGTACTACCCCACTCCAATCATATACGACGTTATCCCATATATAAACTCATATTCGACCGTTAAATCTTAACATAAAAACTTTTCCCTATAAGAGGAGTACCTTCAACACTATTTACATCATAGAACGGATTAATTAACTATATTACTATATTAGTCTCTAAAATGGACAACACCACATGCGAGACTTGAAATGTCGTGGTCCCATTAAAAAATGACTCCTAGACGAAGAAAACGAACAGAATTACGAGAGAATATGCGAATTGCGAATTTCCCACCGTTCGAAAATCGTACGGCGCATGCGGATTTAATATGGGTAAATTTCATACCAATGAGGTATTTTTCATAATTTATTATAAAACTTGCATCAGGATATAATTCGGATCCAAAGACTTACCGAATATCAGTTCTCTCTGAAAACGATACGAGGCGAGATTCATCTTACTATTCTATTCCGTGTTTCTACCTTCGTTCATCCGAATTAAATCGCTATTTCGCCCTTATTACATTATTGCACCCTTTGAGTATAATTTGCATATTTTTACACTGTCCCATATAATGACTTTGAATTAGTTTTGAGCATTGTCAAACGTGAATTTGAGTGTTAGAATAGTGATATCTAACATATTATTTATTCACGATGGCAGTTGGACCTTTAGTGTTTGAAATAATTATTACGTTTATAATTGGAAAGATTTGAATGATTTATAACCCTATAACGACGTAAACCTTCCTCTGAAAGAGGTTGCCAAACTGTGCCCCTACATTAAGCTCCGAACCGGAAACTTTAACACAAACTTCAGAAAGGCGAAAGCATACACGCAGTGCCTACATCTATTCTCACATCCGTCGCAAAACAATGTTGTCTTACCTAGACTCCTAGCAACAAAATTATTCACATTGGAAGAACGTCACGATAAAAACTTGCCATACTTTTGACCATTATAAGACTGATGGGGAGTGATGAGAAATTTCTCTGTTTGCGGTAGCACACCGACTATGTTGAACAGAATTCGATTTCTGTTAAAAGAAGAAACTATCTTACCATTATTTAAGACACTTGTCTTTCGTAATTTGCTGTCGTTTACAAAATTTATCAATGCTAATTCTTCACATCAACAACATACAATGAGGTTGACATCGAATATAAATTATAAAATAAGAACAAGCTGTTCATCAGTAAACTTTATATCATGTAATAGAGCAGCAGAATCAATAAACGATTGTAATGACCTCTGAGCCTCTGTTAAGAACTCGGGTAAGGAATGATTAGTTGACCATTTGGTACCTACAAAATCACTGAACGTTTCGAACGTGGATTTAGACACGAGGGGATTGAGAACTAAGGATAGATCATTTTTAAACGACTCCCAAGAAACAGCTCCTTTTAATTCCGGCGTACTTTGCACTAAATAAGCCACATTACCTTCTTTTTGCGAGACAAACCTTATATAGGCTCTCAATTTTTCTGTATCGCTTGTAATCCCTTCATCTGCGAAGTAAGCGTCAACAGAATTAAACCAACCTGATAATTCAGGCCCACACTAATTATTATTAACAAAACCTATCAACAGAGGAATATTCGGACGTGAATGTGACAACCTGTCAATGTTAAGAACTGGACGTTGCTTGGTCTCGAATAATAAAAATATACAGCCAAAGAATATTTTGTGCTAGCGTTTCGTCAGCAGAATTTTGTACATCAATAATATACATTATCACTTATATTATCAGAAGTCAGTTTATGCATGAAAAGAGCTTCACTTAAATTTAACTTATATGAGAATTTATTTCATCTGCAAAGAGTCTGAATATATGAAGAAATATAAATACTTGAAAAAAAACCAAAACTTAAAAAAATTTCTCTTCTAGTTGACTTTTTATATTAATGCCGATATCCAATATGCATACAAAAGAAAATCATTAATAGAGAAGGACGTTTTGCTCTTAACATATCATACAGAAATAATAATATAAAAAAATAATAAATGAAGAATAATAAAATAATAAACTCTGTTCTGTCTACCGCACCTAATTTGTCAGGCAAATCCTCCTGCCGAACGAATTTCTTGAACCTTCCGAATGCTATCAATAACGACGCATCCAGATCGAATAATTTTAGAAATTTTCTTTTCTTTTCACATAACTTTCTAAAACAATAAAAAAAAATAATACAACCAAAATAATTAGTATAATATATTCAATATATATCTATAATATATTATATATATAATATATTATAATATTATATAATATATTATATAATATATAATATATATGATATTAATAATAATCATCTTATCCCCTGATTGGGAGAAGCTATTTTTTATATAGCTCTGATTCGATTCACTCTCGCAGATAGCACACTTCACAGCATACAATCCTTCAACGAGGTGAGATATTTCTTTGAGTTATGTAACCCCAATTATTTATTAATAATTCGTTCTGCTTTTTTTGTTTTAAGATGAGAAAAGAAAGAAAGAATATATCAATTTTTAATTTCCACAAAAGAGAAAGATCCCCAAGTGATTCCCCTCAGGGTTACAATATTACCCCGAAAATAAATTCACTCATCGTGAGCCTAAACATTACTCACACGCAAATCCCAGAGCTTCTTTAGATAGATTATCTTTAACCTACAATCAGAGATGATATATATATATATAATATATAATAAATATATATTATTATATATATATAATATATTATATATATATATATATATATATTTATATTATATAATATATATATATAATATAATATTATATATATATAAAGAATATTTTATATATTAATTTCTAAATTATATATATATATTATAGATGATCAGATAAAGCATTATTTCTATGCATACATCTAAATGCACTATTTATTAATTAGAAGAGAAAAAAATAAATAACAACAATTTCTTTCGATATTGAATTTCCGTCATCCCAAAATCGCTTAAGGTGTAGTAATCCAGTAATAACCAATCCGACAGGCAATGAGGAAAATCCAGCCTCAAAAACGGTGCTTCTTTATGATACCAAAATAGTTAACAAAATATTCTAATGTAATATTTACCAAATACATAAACTCGCAATTCCTGCTTAAAAAAAAATATATATAGATATCAACTGCTATTAATATAAAAATATTTCAACAATATTTGGAACAGAAAAATGATAATTAGAAAATATTGAACATTCTGTGAGAAAATATTTTTATGCACGAGACTACTAAAGTAATTATCATGACGTCACTATCGATAGACGTGCCGGAGCCAATCACAGCGAAGATGAATTATTGATATATAAACTACGCATTAAACAAATGATTTTCTATTATAAAATAATGACTATTATTATAATAAAGAAAGAATGATTTTTATCAAACAAATAAAATATTGATTAATACAAAAAAAATAATTAGATAATTTTCACAGACCTTTTAGATATATAATACCTTATGATCTTTAATCTCTAATTGTCACCAATGATAATCCTATCTATATGGACGAAATGATGTGTTAAAAAATCCTTTCCAATGCAGAACGAGGAAAAATTCTTGAGAAACAAATAGCATCAACGCATAACACTTCTTTCGGCGCCATCAATCTTTTTTGAGAAAATAAAATATATCTTCAGTAGATATCTTAACGTAGAAAATGATGAATGAGAATATGAACGACAAATTTGTCCACAAAATAGTCCTGTTATACGCGTCGGCAATTCTTCTTTCCCCTGTTTCTATATATTTCTTTTTATATATTACAGGTCTTTCTTTTCTTAGACTCGTGTAAATATATTTTTATATATTCTTCTAGGATTTGAAGAAGGTAAAGAAGAGAACTTCACAAGACAACGAATATATCATTCAAGAGATATAAATAATGCTTGTGGGATTCCATTATTTCGGACTTCGTTTATAAATTTTTTATTCTATTACGTTCATATTCCTTTTTATTAAAAAATGAGTCAAGTAATTTTTATAATCTTATTCTATTCATATAAAAATAATCTTGGAAGTTCCTTCTTAAAATTACAATAATCTAACTTAGATACAAATGCTTGAGAATATATATTTGTACAAAGTTCATTTCAATAAAATATATGATCTTAACAATAATAAAAATCTTGAGTGAGAATGTAGTAAGGTCGTTGTTTACCTAATGACAAGCCAGAGAAGATCTTACTTACTCCAGTAATATAGAATAGACATTAAATTCTTATTTGATTGTCTTAAAATAAGAATCAATAAATTATTTCAATCATTTACAAAAAAAGAGATGCAAGACTGATAATCGTAACCTTGTCAAAATCGAGAAATAATACAATGTCACTTCACGACTATTAATAGAAACGAATATGATGCTAATATTATACATCGTACAATATTATTTGCTGCATGATAAATTAATTAAACACTTCATGGAATTACAAATTAAACACAAAAACAGGCTCGCAGTTACCAATATCCCACTCGCTAGGCCTGCACAAAACCGACCTACTCTTCATAACACTCAGAAAGACTCCCTCATACTAGCGTACGTTCCCTTAACATTCATAGCGGCGCAACAGCACCTTACACTTACTACAAAATACTATTACTACATCGACGTTTGTTTTATACTCTAGAACGATGAATGTATATCCTAATATATATATATATATATATATATATAATTATAATATAATATAATATATAATATAAATATATAATATAATATATTTTATATATTATTAAATCGTTTTATAATAATAGATATTTATTTATATAAAATTATATATATAATATATTAATATAGTATAATATATATATATTATATATAAATATATAATATTATATAATGTTATATATATATATATATTTATATATATATAATATATATATATAATATATATATATATATTATATAGGCGAGATGGTGATTGAAAATGTCAGTTCCGTACCCCTAATAATATATATATAATATTATATTATATTATATATTATATATATATAATTATAGATATATATAATATAATAAAATAATATATATATATAATATATATATTATTATAATATAATATTTATATTAATTATATATAATTTATATATATAATATATATATATAGTATATACTTAACAATTAATATACTATATATATATAATATATATATATAATATATAAATATATATAATATATTATATATATATATTATAATATATATAATATATATAAGATATATCTCATCTGTCAGAGTATAAAACAAACGTCGATGTAGTAATAGTATTTTTGTTAGTAAAGTGTAAGGTGCTGTGCGCCGCTATGAATGTATAAGAGTACCGTAGCGCATAGTATGAGGGAGTCCTTTCTTGAGTGTTGTGAGAGTAGGTCGTGTTTTGTGCAGGCTCTAGCGGAGTGGGAATATTGTACTCCGAGCCTATGTTTCGTGTTATTTGTAATTCCTTTGATAATTATTTTATGCAGCCATATCAATATTTATGCTTAAGGAAATATATAGCATAAATCTCTCTATTGTGTTAATTGTCTAGAAGTGACAATTTATTATTCTTTTGTTCTACGGAGTTAGAATATATCCAATCTTACATTCTAATATATTGAAGTGAATGTAATCTCTATTGATATTTGTTAAATCACAAGTGAAGTATCTCCATAATTGTTATGTTCCTATTACGAAGATATCGTAACTCTCCTCAGGCTGTTATTCAGGTAAACACATTCCGACCTTAATTATATCTCTCCCACTCTCATCCATTATATTTGTTGTGACTCATATTTTATTTGATTGATGAAACTTTGTACAAAATATCTCATTCAAGAATACTGTATATTGTTAAGAATATTGCTATATTTTAAGAAGACGTTACAAGATTATTTTATGTGAATATAAAGAAAGGATATCAAAGTACTTTATTTACATATCATTTATTAAAAAGGCATATAAACGTATTAGATTATTAAAATATTTTGTAAGAAGATCCATTCTCATTCTCCTCGTTTTTTGAAGCATTCTTAATTCTTCTAGAGCGTAGATTTATTTTAACGTGAGTCCACCAGCTGATCCTCAAGAACTTAATCTTCTTGAAATCCGATCCTACCCATGTATTTAACGAGTCTAAAAGAAGACCTAATATTAAATAAAAAAAAATAAAAAACAGGTAAAGAAGTAATTGGACGCGTATAACAGGACTATTTGTGGACAAATTTTCGTTCATATTACTCATTCATCATTTTCTAGTTAAATATCTAATGAAGAATATTTATTTCTCATCAAAAGATTGATGGCACGAAAGAAGTGGGTCCTACGTCTTGATGCCTATTTTTCTCAAGGAATTTCCTTCGTCTCCATGAGAAATATTTTGTTACGAATCCATTTCGCCTCATTTATATTGAGGATTATCCATTGTGACACATTAGAGATTATAAATAGTGGTACAATCGCATAAGTATACATATCTAAAGTCTGTAAAATTATCTAATTATTTTAATTAATAAATACTTATTTTTATATAAATAATCTTATTTCTTCTATGAAGAGAAATTCTTAAAAATACCAAACTTTTTTTAATGCGTTATTATTATCAATAATATCTTCCACAACGCACGTCTATCGATAGTGACGTCATGATAATTACTTTAGTAGTCTCGTGCATAAAATTATTTGTCTCTCACGAATGTTCAAATATATTTTCTAATTAATCATTTTCTGTTCCAAATATTGTTGGAAATATCTTTTATATATAATAGCAATTATATATAATATATTTTTTTAAGAGAATTTGCGAGTTTATGTATTTGGTAAATATTACATTAGAATATTTGTTTAACTCATTTTGGTATCATAAAAGAGCCCGTTTTGAGGCTAGCGATTTCTCCTCATTGACTGTCAGAATCTGATTCTGGATTACACCACCTGTAAGGAATTTTTTAACGGTAAAATTTCAATCGGAAAGAAATTGTTGTTATTTTTTTTCTCTTCTAATTTATTTAATCATTTACGATATCAATGCATAGCAATAAAATCTTTATATAATCAGTATATATATATATATATATTTAAAATATATAATAATTAATATTTTTTAATATATATATATATATAATATATATATATATATATATATATATAGATATATATATATATTTTTGAATTGCAGACTAAATTTACAAATTTGTTCGAAAAAATATTCAGACTAAATTTATATTAGCTAAGTTCTGCAGACTTGAGTTGAAAAAAATATGTTCAAAGGTCTTGGAATGTTTGAAATGTTCCTCTTTTATTTGATTTATTTGTGATTACTATTCTTATGTATCAGAGGCTTTTACTTTTAATGTTTATATTATAGAAGGAGAGTATGACATGACGTGTGGCATATGTATTTCACTTCCTTCTTATGAATTGAGAGGAACTGGGCCTCATGCATTCTGGGAATATCACGTAAGTAGTTGACATTATTTGAAGATTTATCCTTGAAGTGGCTTATCGCGAGAGTGAATCAATTCAACTATATTAAAAATAATTTCTCCCCAATCCAAAGGGAAGATATTTTTTAATTAAATATCCTATATATCATTATATAAATATATATAATAATATTATAATATAATATATATATATATATATATATATATATAATATATATATAAAATAATTATCATTTTTGTTGTATTTAATTTTTTTTTTATTTGTTTTAGAAAAGTTTTGTGATAAAAAAAAAAATTTTTCTAAAATTCTTCGTCATGGATCGCGTTCGTTATTTCGAAGCATCAGAAGTTCAAAACATCTCGCAAGGGATTTATGCCCTCCAAATAGGTGCAGTAACAGAACAGGTTTTATATATATCTTCTTCCATTAATTATTTTTTTTATTATATTATTTTCTTTGAAGTCAGGAAAAAAAACGAAATATTTTATTTCCTATTAATATTTTCTTTGTATGCATATTGACATATCGCTCAGTATATCAAATCGTCAACTCCAAGAGTGCAGGTTGCAAGCTTGTTTTCAAAGTATTTATATTTTTTCACTTCCTGCTTCTTTATATACTTAAATGTTGTCCATTCCTTTCTTTTCTTATATATTTCATTCTGCCATCGACACATCTTCCGAATTGTACACATTTCTATAATCATAACGCTGATATATTATTATTGAATGACAAATCTGTGACACGAAACGAGCACAAAATATTTCTCGGCTGATTCTTTATTTAATTCCGCATACCATGCAACGTCCATTCTTTAACATTTGACATGTTGTCACACACGTCCAATATATTCCTCTGTGGAAGGTTTTGTTAATAATAATTTGTGGCCTGATTATCAGGTTGTTAATTCTGTGACGCTACTTCGCAGATGAAGATATTACAATCATACAGAAAAATTGAAGCCTATATAGTTGTCTCGCAAAAGAAGAAGTGGCTTATTTATGCAAAGTACTCGAATTAAAAAGGGAGCTGTTTTTGGATCTGTTTAAAAATGATCTATCCTAGTTCTCAATCCCCTCGGTCTTAAATCCACGTTCAAACGTTCAGTTGATTTTCTTATCCAATGGGTCAAGTATGCAGTCTACCGAGAAGGAACAGAGCTCAGAGTCATTACAATTCGTTTATTGATCTGCTCTCTATTACATGATATAAAGTTTACTGAATGAACAGCGTCTCTCCTACTTATTTCTAATTATATCGAATCAGCTCTAATTCCAAAGTAATCCATGAAGAATACACTTGATTAAAACAATACCTCAACAGTACAAACGTTGACGAAAGGACAGTGGTCTAAAATAGGTAAATAGTTTCTCTTTAAACAAAATCGAATTCTGTTCAATCTAGTCCGGTGTATGCTATCGCAAACAGAAAAATCCTTCCTCTCCCTCCACCCATCATCTATAATTTCAAAGTATGGCAAGTTTATCGTGATCGTTCTCAATGTGAATAATTTGTTGCTGATCTAATGATAAGAAAAACCATTGTTTGCGAGATTGAGATATAATCACGCACTGCCCCTGTACCTTTCGCCCTTCTGAAGTTTGTGTTACCAAAATATTTAGGGTTCGACTACCGATTATTTAAAACTATACCAAGAACATACTCAACCACATAATCAAAATCATTCAAATCTTCCAATGTCCTGGCAAGCCTTTTGTCTACTGTCCTCATACACACACTCCAGTGTTAATCATAACCAAGCAAGTTTTGGTAAAAATCCGACTGTTCAAGGAGGTCAAATTCACGTTTGAAAATTCCTAAAAACTATCCAGAAGTCCATTATTAATGGAATCAGGTTCAAATATGACCAAATTCATACTCCAAGGGTCCATAATGTTAAATAATGGCAGAAAATTACGCATTAATTACGTGTGTAAACCGAGACGAACACGGAATAGAATAGTAAGAATGAATCTCCGCACTCTTACGATTTTCAGAAGAGATCCTGAAGTCGTAAGTCTTGGATCGAATGGTATATCCTGATGCCAAGTCTTCAAATAAATATGAAAAAATAACCACTTGGTAATAATTTACCAATTTAATCCGCATCAGGCCGTCCATTTCTCCGGACGCTGGGCAAATTCGCATTCGCATCATTCCTCTCTAATTCGTTCTTCTCTCGTCTAGGATCATTTTTTGAATGGACCACGCATTCTCCAGTCCGCATGTGAGTTTGATCCAATTTAGAGACAATATAGTCAACATAGTTAATTTCAAATCCGTGTCTCACTAGTATAATAGTGTTGAAGGACTCTCTTATAGGAAAAGTTTTATGTTAGCATCAGTTAACGGTCGAACATGATTTTATATATGGATAAGATCTATATCAATTTGGGGAGTTATCACTCGAGGTGGAACTATTCGAGAGTTAAATGGTTATATCCTCTCAAGTTACAGAAAAACATCTTTAAATCTATTTTCTTAACGTGTCCAAAATGACGTTGTCAAAACTCCAAATGTTATTTAAACAACGCTCGTTTAATACCCATAATGGTTGTCGGGATCAATTTCTTTTAGCAGAGAAATATGCTGTCTTTGTACGGATATTTAGTTCCGTACCGTCGTTTCTGATTTAAAAATTATATGGTTATACATGAGGAACATTATCGGTGGCACACAAATTCCTTATGCTTATGATCTTAATATATGATTCAAAACTAGTATCGATCCTGCAGTACGAAAACCATCCACTTTCTTGTAAAATCAAATGTCAATTTGTTCGTTCTCCTCTATCTAATCATCCTCAATTTGAAGATGATCTCCTGTTCAATGAATCAATCTATTATAACCGATCAATGTATGAGGTTTTTGCCAACACAGTTAAGTTCGGAAGCTTATTCTAGCCCATTCTCTCCGTTTAATATTCTTCTCAGGCTGAACTTCGCCGCCAATGATAATTCCCTCTGTAAGTAGAGAAGATCATATCAATGTCTTTTGCAAATGTTCTTAGACAGTAGTAGATTGTACTATGTTGATTCTTAAATGTGGAATTTTCATCCTTCCGCTATACAATTGATAAGAATACAGTTGTTTCGTATGCTAATCCTTCTTCGTAGTTCTTTTCTTATATAAATAAAATAGAACGTCGCAGGCTTTCCGATGATCAACTTTGCCATGTTTACAAGGAAATTTTGCTTTCTAAATCGAAGAAAGATTTATTAGTGTTGCAAGATAGTGCTCAATTGAGCAGTATACTATATTTCTTTCTAGCTCATAAAATATTGCTTTAGGATGACAAAGTCGAAATTTAAGTCCTTAGTGTGAATTTCAAAATAGATAATTGTGCCTGACTCACCCCAAATATTTTAATACTCAAGCTATAATCTCCCGCACTTAAATTCAGGCTGACATTTAACAAAGGATTATGACGCATCATTAAAGGATACATAACCACTGGACTCTCCAACTCGACTCTCTGGTATCCCAAAAAGGTATTTCAGCCCAGAATTCGTTTGGATATTAGAAATTAACATTAAAATATAGTCCAATCACAATTTCCAAATCCCGAGTATTTCAAGATACATTCGTCTAATTAGTAGTTCCAATTGACACTTCGCTCGACTTACTTACGGGCTACTACAACATTGCCGTCTCTCCAGAGAGTAGACCCTACCTCGCATTTTCTTCGCACAGAGGGCATTATCAGCCTAAAGTTCTTCCGATGGGGGTGCGAACGGCGCCTAGTACTTTTTGTAAAATCATGGAACTCGCTCTCTCTCATTTATTAGGGATTCATGCATTAATTTATCTCGATGACATAATTGTGTATTCGAAAGATATAGAATCTCATTATCAGAGTCTCAGTTTAGTTTTTGCCGCGTTAAAGAAAGCGAAACTCAAAGTGAAGTTAGAGAAGGCAAATTTCTTTAAACGTTCGTTAGTTTATTTAGGGTTT
Source organism: Trachelipus rathkii (assembly GCA_015478945.1). Classification (NCBI taxonomy): domain Eukaryota; kingdom Metazoa; phylum Arthropoda; class Malacostraca; order Isopoda; family Trachelipodidae; genus Trachelipus; species Trachelipus rathkii. The sequence goes on along the minus strand of JABUQX010138968.1, from coordinate 15,421 downwards.
ATGATCAGTTCAAAAGGTTTATCAGCTGATCCTGTAAAGCTGCAGGCCTTGAAGTCGTTTCCGGTTCCCACCGATATAAATTCTGCTCGTTCCTTCATAGGTTTTGTCTCATTTTTTCGCAATCTTGTGCCTTTGTTCTCAACCATTGCTCAACCCATCACATCCTTATTTCAAAAAGAACGCTAAATTGTGTGGCTAAGTACAACAGATAGATTTGATACGTAAAACAAAAGTAATCATCATACCATTACTTCAATTTCGCTTATATTTTACAAAGAATTCATATTTCAAATGATGCCAGTAACGTTAGGTTAATGCTAAGTGTTACACAAAAGATGAGTTCAAGAGATGGCAATACTCTGTTCCTTGCTTCACGTTCACATTGAGTAAAGCAGAGTAAAATTATTCCTCCTTGAAAAGGAAGCATGCTTCGCTATACCTTTTGTCTTTAGCTAATTTATAGAAAATATAGTTTTCGAGATAAGATTCCGATATTATAGCAATCACCACATTGGTTTGCTATTATTAAGAAGAAAGACTGAAATATATAAAGATGGCAAATGCATTTAAAAGTCAAGCGTCAATCCTGAAAGGATTATATTTTAGATTTCTAAACGTATTATATATATATCATATAATTATTTCTGCTCCAATTATCCGCGAACTATCATCTTATAAAGTTCTCTGTTTATTCCATACTCATCTCGCCTTCACAAATTTTATTTGCAATTTTTATCCAGTATCTCTGATTTATTAATTCTAAGTCTTACAATAAAGTTAGTATTTCAATTCATAATCTACGATGTTACATGACATAACTAATTCAACGAGTTTTCAAGAACTTGAAATGCAATCTTTGATCCATTTATAAATAACAAATGTCAATAATATTATATATTATTCTCATAAGTTCTCTACCTAGTATTTCTATTATTTAACAATTAAGAAATGCATATTCTATTATATATTATAGAGTTCTATACCAGTGCATCTAGTAATTATAACTATCATTTATAAGTCTAATCAGCCATTAGGAGTGTAGCTCCAAGTATTAGATAGTCACGTTATGTTTATAGAGAACAGAAATAAACACACGAAATAGTACATTCTGTCCAAAGTAGTTCTAATAATATAGTGATAATAGGATAGTTTCGTGTTTTAATAAGATGTAAATATTCTGATCATTTAGAAATATATTAGTGAAGATAAGATATTATAGAAAAGAGTTTTCATAGACACACCTCAATAGATGATCGACGCCCAATATTTATTAACAATTACATATTGAAATGATGATGCATTGATATAGTGTGAAAATATATTTTGAATTTGATTCAAATGATCATTGTATGTTCTCTTTATTATACAACTTGATATATTATAGCTTCATGATTGCGCTTGAAAAATAATTGTGTTTTTAACGTTTTTCACTTAACCTTCTTACTTTACTTTATCATGTAGGCTTGATCTTATTTATCTTTGGTACATTTTAATTTATTATCTCGAAATCACTTATTATGCTTTTAGCTTCAACTATTAAATAGTGTTCCATCATATAGTAAAAACGTACAACATCACTCTCCCTTGACACTATAATCAACTCTTTTTTCTCTGAGTAACAGTTCCATCGTGGCGTATCTTTTACTGTATTCACAATTTATCTTTTTATCTACTATATATCTCACCTATAAGCTCATAAACTTATATCTAGAGAGGTAAAATGATAGATAACTTTCTCCCCCTTCTAACGTACTATACTAGATTATATCGCAACCAAAAGTGCAAATTGTAAGTAAAGTAATTATTTTACGTCTATATACGTAATGAAAACGTAACATTCGGTTTCCAATATATCTCCATTACTTTTCGCTTCCAATTAAGTTATATATTCTATACTTATATAATTTGATAACTCTAGTGATAAATTCAGCTTACATTTATCATTCATTCGGGTAATTCATAAGTTACCTTACGAATGTGTATAATAACTACGTATCTATACCTCTCAGTTTTCAAATCCTGATAATATAAAATTATATATGTTACCATAATCATGAAAATTATAACAGATATAGTTATATAAACTATATTATATTCGTGATGATTAGCTTTTAAAGCATATAGAAGTAAGAAACAAGAAAATGAGTTGTATAAAGGCTAAGCAAAAGCTGTAAGATAGTAAAAAATATCTCTCATATTATAGGTAGTAGTAGTTGATTAATTCTTTATTTAAACCAGCGGCAATATGTTTAAAAGTCTTTCTTTACTACGTTTGGGGTAAAGGGGAATACTTATAATATTTATGCGGCGTGAGTTGTACTAGGTTTGGTACAGAGAGAACAGGAGTTACTTGCCCCCCTAAATCTTGACACAGATAATCAGACAAGAACATACTATCAACTCTATATATAATACGCTCTCTATATAAATACTACATAGCGTACTTTCTAATTTCAAAATATCTGTACTAAACCATTATTTGCTGATAATTTATCAAATTGTTTACAGCCAAATCTCCCATCTATTAAAGATAGTAATCCGAATCACGAATACAGTTAAAATTTACGATGATATCTCATAGTAAGAGATAAAAAAAATATTGTTAAAGTGTAATATCAATTATCATTAGACAGTTAATAAATTACATATAAGTATTATTATATTGCACACGAGCTGTTCAAATTTAGTGTATAGTTTTAGCTCAGGTGAAAAACTAGAAGATAAAAGAATTATAACTGGACAATCCTGTTCAAGCTAAATCAGATTGCAATTCAATATGAATTCACCATAGAATACTCACGATAATATTATCTTTACAGTGCGATCCGATAATTGTTCATATTTTTTTCTAAAGAGGATTATACCCAATCTCCACACAAGCTTCTTTTCATAACAATTTTCACTGCTCTGTATGAGTTATACTCCATAAAAATAATAGGTTCAATAGGTTTCCAAAAATCTTACGCTACAATAAGCGTTTACGAGAATCACAATGACGAGAACCGATTTGTTGATGGGCAAAAGAAATTTCATATAGGATATTTTTTACATAACGGTTCATTATAGAATAGCTTGTGTATTTTATTCTTCTTAATAGAGAATTTTTTCTATTGAGTCTGTGTTCATGACACGAGTTTCTATTTCTTTATCGCAATAGATTGTTCTCGATTAGGATGCTAAAAAATACACTCTCATATGAGACACTCTATATAATTTGTGGACCTGAATGAATACTGCGGAGGTTTTGTCAGGCAAAAAGAAATAGATAAAGAATATTTTTCTGATTTTGAATCATTAAATAACAATATACCTGTCGAAAGTTATAAATTAACGTGTGCTTTTGTATTTTGTCTCTTACAAATGGAATAGCGTATCGTACTATCAACCCATAGCCTAGTCATCATTTGTTTTTAGTATAATTCATAGACTGTGATTCACACTACAGATCATTTAGTGATTATCATTTAGTTGATTGTTATGATATAACCATGTATAGATGTCGTTATGTGTATATATATTTGAAAGTGTATTTTTAATAATTCAATTTACTTTAAATACGATTAGTATCTATTTCCTGATATGTACGGATAATTGTTAAGTATAAATATAACGACTAAGATCTTGAGATAAGAATAATAGAATGTATTATGTTTATAACTATGCACATATTATTGATATTTTAATATTATAAGTAATTAACTCTGAATATAGAGTTTTTATGTAAATCATATTTCTAGTTATCCAGTAAATTAATAAGCTCATATATTATATATATATTTAACCAAGGTTGAGGGTATTAATTTTGTTTTTTAATTTATTAGTCTTTACTACTCCGATATTTTATATAATCACTCACCTTTGCCCCCCCTAAATAACAAAATCATTCCTTAGCCCATAGTTATATTATATATATTACTCGTACTATATTATGTTATATATATATATTATATTTATATTAATATTATATTAATTATATATATTATAATATATATAATTATATTAATATATATATATTAAATATATTATTATATATAAATATATAGAATATTAATTATTACTCATACTAACGTTCTCAAGTATAATAAAATTGCTGTTCTATCACTTCTAATTAACGATATATTATTATTAAATTAAGTATTTATGTAGTATATAAAGTGTAAAGATTACTAGTGCGTCATACGCTGAATAAGTTTACTTAATTAAGTATATAGTCTACTCATATAGCGTACTTCATAGTATGAGGGTCTCATTTCTTTAGAGTGTTGTAGTAGTGATTAAGGTGTTCGTAGATTTTGGTCCTCATAGTCTCTGCGGGTGATATTATTATAATTATAATATATAGAATATTATGTTAACTCTCAAGCCTTATAGATTTTGTGTTTTATTTAGATATTAAATACCATGAATGTCACTAAACATAAACAATTATGATATCCATATTAATACCTATATTTACGTATTTTAAAATATTTAGCATCCATTTTTCACACTAAAAATGATCTGAGCATTATTAGTCACATATATTTATTTATTTACTCCTATTTTTTAATAATTCAAGGTTAGAATTATATCAAGTTATGTCATCTCTTTTATTATGTAAATGATATTGAAATATTTATTATATTATTTATCTGAAATTATTAATAAAGTACAAGTCTGTAACATGAATTTCCATAATCTATATATTATATATCATTTTACTTAATAAGTATATAGTATATCTTCTACGTATATATATATCTGTCTGATCATTCAGGTATAAACACATAATAGCCCACTACTTAACTTATTAACATCTCTCTACACTATCAATCATCTATATATATTGTGTTTAAGAGCTCATATTATATTAATATTTTATTGATTGAAACTTTATATTATGTACAAATATATATATCTCCATACATTCTGTTATATTCATACTATAAGATATTATTTAATTTTATAGATATGTAACTTTTCCAAGATTATTATTTTAGAAATGTGAATAAATAGATAGATAGTAAAAATATATTAATATTATATTAAATATTCTTTTATTTAAAAAAGTATTAAATTATTTACGTGATAATAGATTATATATTATAAAAACGAAGTAAATTTCTATTTTGTTTGTTAAGCTATTATTATTTTATTATCTTGAATGTAGTAATTAACATTCTTAACGGTGAATAAGTCACCAGGATATAGAATAATCTTAAAGAATCTTATCTTTTCGAATCCCTGAGAATTGTCATTTCCATGTTTGGTATTTTAACAACTAGTAAGTCTTGAAAAGAATATAGTAATAAAAGACCTCATGTAAATAAATGATTAATAAAAAGAAATAAGATTAAGAAAAATGAGGGTATATATTAATTAATATTATATTATTAATAAAGTTATATATAATATTATATATTATATATATATATATATTAAAAATAAAGAAGAAATTTTCAGACGGAATAGATATTTATAGTAACATTTATAAAACATAAATATATATATATATATATATTATATTTACCTTATTCACCATCCCCTCTGATATATGTTATTAGATCTATTTATTGAATATTATTGAAATATTATTATTATTTATATTATTTAATTATTATTATTTAATTACTTATATATTTAATGATTATATATAACTTTTATAATTATAATTTAATGCTTTCAGTGATTTGGAAATTAATATTTTAGAAACTTTTCATTTTCATTAAAGCGATTGTACAATTCAAATAGCCTAAATAAAATAAAAATTTATCTAAATTTATTTAAAATTTTGGACAACTTCACAATGTGTCAAGTAAAGTTACTAAAAAAAAGACTACAACAGATAAAATATCTTTCATCTAAATCATTCTTCCAGAAGAAATAATTTCAATGTTCCATCTTCTCAGATATAAGTTAGAGATGTCTACATAGAAGTCGTAAAATACATCTGTGAAGAAGTAGAGAGAGAACTTACAAGCACATTCCATGAGTAGGTTCAGAGAGGTAAAGAGCGTTTCAGAGACTTTAAGCTTTATGAAAATTCCATTCAGGTAAATATTATATAATTCCAATATATATATATTTATATTACATTAAACTCACGTAAATTCATTAGTATCTATTTTTCTATGCATGTTATTATATTATTGCCTCCTCACCCTTCTTATCTTCTATATTCTATGATTGCTTCATTTTAATTATTATGTTAGCATTATCTGATATATAAGGTAAACGTCATAGACACATCAGCATACAGTGATATTTTCTCAAAATCTTCCTTGCTCTCTTATCAGCTATTCATTCTTTAAGGATGATATTTGTGCAATACGCATCAAAAAAATCTTATTGAGAGTTATTTTGACAGCTCTATAAAGCGACCATCTAGAGATTTACCTATCCCATATGTTAGCTAATATGACTTAGCGAATACTAGCTGTAGAAATTTTGGTTAATATTATATCAGCTATATTATGTTATGATAATCAAGTGATATATAATGAGGTATGGTCTAAATCAATTGTTGTTCTTTTCTTAAAATAAATCATATCGAAGAATTATAGTTTTCTCACTTATTTCGAGGTTAAAATGTTATATATAATATATTTTCTTTCTAATCACCGTCGTCCTTTTTTTTGTGATGGTAGCATCAGAAACAATTAAACATATTAAGAGAATTCAGATAACCACCAAACCAAGAATAACCTTGAAGTTAGATTGATCTATAGAATTGACAAAAGGAGTAAATGGAGAGATGTCAATAAAGGAGGAAAACAATTATATACAAAGATAATTGTGTGATGAAGATAGTTTGAACGCCATATACCTCGCACTCGAAACGACCTGCATAAACTTAGTCACCATTCTCGCATCTGTCTACCCAAATAAACATTCTATCTCTAAGAGCGTCATAAAGTTACGCCTACAGGAATCCCCTTATCTGTCTTTGCGACATCATTTACTATCTCTTATCCAACTATCATTCAACAACGTGGTATCTATACTACGCACCATCGGTATATTCAGACAGCATTAACATATTCTCGTCCCATTATGTATAACCCTAAGCCATATCGACTTAAGTCGTATATTTAAGATGACAATGCTTCTTCTCACTTATCGCAACACACACTATACAATATCACATATAATAAAACACACATATATATAATATACGTCCAACATATCATTATATATTACTATAAATATAGAAGAAAAACTAAAAATAATAAATCAACACTTTCTATTCTATGTAATACCAGCACACTCAGGACCAAGAGTTCTGGCAGCACACGTATAAAAATTTCTCCATTAGCCAATGAGCTGAAATCATCCATCCTTTCATATACAAATTTTTCATAGTCTTATGTATAATATCTCAATAATTATATAGGACAGACTTTCACCACATATCTATGATTCACTCAGCATCATCTATTCTCTCATATCATAAGAGACTTTTCTGATAGCATAGTCACTTATACATATATTTTTATTAGTTATAAGAGATACTCAACATGATCACATAAATCTACGGCTCCCAAGATTCTAATAAACCACTGAATACGTCAACACTTTAAGTTAGAGTGTGATACTTGCACATTCATATCCAGCTCTTTACGGTGCATTCATCTCATAATCTAAAAATTACAAATATTACAATCATTTACATCAAACAACAAATTACAAAGAGTTAGGACACTTCATATGCAGAACGCCTGAAATAGCATACGTCCACTTAATGTAACAATATTGTGGCTATTTTCATCAAATTTCATAAAGTATAATTAAATTGCAACCTAAGCCATACCTCCTACTACTCTTAGTTAATACATTCATGTTACTTCATATAAATCTATATCAACTATCCTATATAATATTTTTCACAGTACACATAATAAGCTAATTTAATTAAATCTCATGATATAACTTATGTTCTTGATTATACTCATAATCCTAATCCACAGTATATTACATCTTTAATTTTTCCATAATCACCCATCTAAGAGATATCTTTTATTACATTTACTTTTTCATTACCCCTCATTTATTATTTATTTTTTTTTTTTTTTTTACTAAGATCACCCTTGCAAATATAATTTAGGCATAATTTTCTCAAATTTTCTTCAGTATATTTCTTACCACATGAAACCAAAAATTAATTCTGCATTTACATAAACAGAACATATCTCATCTTCTTGCACAACAATTTTCATCTAGTGCGTTATAGAACACTACGCTTTTGCTATCCCCTCTATTTTAACTTATTTTAATTAACGTAACAATGAATAATACAAAAATATAAAATATTGACACATGATCAATGGGAAATATCATACTAGTGGACATCCGTTGGCCTCAGTTCCAGAGTATAACTTAATGTGAATCTCAATTATACGCTAATCGCCATCCATTTATTCCTACACACCTACACTATCCAATAACAGCATACAGACATTTGTATCCCATTTTAGAAGGTCCATAACCATTAATAACACCATTAGTATAAATATTTAAATAACCCTGCCACAAGCTTCAACTTAAAAATTATTTGAAATATTAATAGTAACTTGATCGAGCGACTTCCTGTAGTGTAGCCACTGAGACCTAAGATATCGCTTTTGAAAAAGATATGCCTCAAAAGCTTTAAAAATATATTTAGGTTACATTAGTAAAATTTAAATTTATAAAATAAAAGAATCATAAAATACTATTTTAAAAAACAATCACCATCTGCACAGATGTGCATTGACATATGTCTTTTAAATAAAAATCCTGTCTTACACTTTATTCTAGTCTAAATGCAAAGAACCACTTCTTGACACTCAAGCTTTATAGGTGTAGATCCGGCGACTCAATCCAGAGCCTGAAACTTGGGACTGTCCAGAAAGTCTCATAGACCTTACTTTATATATATTATATATGTGTATTAGAGATATTAAGTGTTCGTATAAAGCTATTGACGCTATACCCACAGTTCTTCTTATCTTTAATATTGTCTCACTACCTACTCATTATCTAATATTAAAAAATAAAAAGTATTAACATATGAATTCATTCATCTCTTACCTGAACTCACGCTTAAATCTGTACCTTTTATCTCTAAAGGGCTTATGTAATCCAGTCATAATGTAATTCCTTAAGATCACACTAGTTCTATATATTTATTACTCAGTCTTCATTAATCTTTATTATACTCTAGTTCACAATCTGCGATTTGTTATATATGCTATGATTTCATTTTGTTTTGGTCTTTCTTTCAAAAATTAATATTCCCATTATTCACAATATTACGCTTTGAATACAGCATTACTTTTATCCCTATCTTAAATTTTTAAATATTTCTAATCCAGTATTATTATTATTAATTTCATATAAATAATTACCATATTCTCTCTTTATTTTCAGCAGAGAACTTATTGATTTTATATTATATATATTTAATAAATCTTACAAAAGATTATATTTATATAATTTTATTACAATATTGCTTTTAAAATATTTTATTTCACACCATGATCTAATGCTCCTCAGAATACTATTTCTTTCAAGCTCCAAATAGAATACTTACTACACTATTAACTTAATTTGAGTTATTCCGGAATTTCTCAGTCAGTACTTTATTCCTTTCTCTAATCTCACAATTACTATATACTATTATTTACACATATCTACCTCTTATCATAATACCATCCCTTAGTTTTGTTTGTACTGCATGAAGGAGAAAAATGAGTAACTAATAGTAGGTGAATAATTTTTAACCGATCTTGTTTATTAAAATAACAAATGATAGTATAAATTAAGTATTTTAACCCCTGTTATTAAGAATGTACATTGAACTAAACCAAGGCATACGGAGCAGGGTGGACAGATACTACCTAGCAAATCAAATAATATGACTTATCTCTTTAATTATGTTTGATATAATTATGGTTTCTTATTAACTTATAGATTCTAATATCATACTATATCTTACTCTTAGTCACTAGCTATAAGTTTCTCAATTATGAATCAAAGATAACATAATATTACTTCCCTCACTTCCTTATCTATATCTTACTTAATATATGATTCTAGATTAAACTTATACAAGTTCATTATTACAGAAATGTTACAGTAGAATAGCATCAGAGGGTGGTAAGAGATAAATCAAGATCCTCAGAAGGTGATGCGTACACTTTCCCCATTTCTTCTTTTTAAAGAGCATAATGACACCTAAACCACACAATATATACAACGTATGAATTGGTTCTATGCTTGTAACGCATGAGCCAAATCTCTCTTGCATACTCGATCGTCGCTCAAAAAAAACTTTTCATCAGATCACTCTAAAGTAATGTCCTTCCTTTTTATTACTATATTATATAATACGATTTATATTCTAAAATTATTTCTTCTATTATTTGATTGATTTATCATTACTATTTAATACATAACTTTATAACTTGTTACCATTAATATTAATATTTCCTTATTAGTATATCATTATATTCCTTCAACTCTTTATATCTATGATTATTCTAAATTAGGAATCTTATATACTCTGGTAAAATAATTGAGTTTATGTTATTATTATTATATTCACTTATAGTGATCTTTATTTTCAAAGATAAATCTTAGTCAGATGATTACATTGTTGTAATTTGTAAGTTTGATATATAATATCAAAAATTATTAGAATTCAATAATGTATATTTCTATAAACTTAATTATTGAATTCTGTAAATAAATATTATAATAATGTGAATAATCGCTATAGAAATAAAATATAAATTTATACAATCAAATAAATTTAATTTTACTATTCAAACTAATTTATGAAATATCCGTTTCATCTTAAATTTCATTTAGATGAAATTTATATATAACAGACAACTAAATGTATCGAAATAGCTACAATGCAACGACTTTATCGAAGAAAACAAAGGTGTAATAAGAAATATAATTTGACGAAAAATATACACGCAACTGCAACTCATATCTACCAGTGATAGAGGAAAAGAACAGATAATTCCTATCAATCTGCAGATTTGGCTCTCCTATATTGTACGAATCTTTCTAATTAAAAAGGTTTAATCCACAGACCTAACATGTTATCTACCCCATACGACATATTGCTGCAATAAACTAGAGTGTCGACCACGTATAAGTTAATTCTACTCAGTTCCGAATCCTTTAGACAGCCGTCGACAGCTACCCATTATATTAATGACAGGATAAAACATTATACTAGCATTATTCATTTAACTCTTTCAATCTACTCCCTTTTCAATACTAAAACCTCCTCTAAGCTCCAGATTTAACAAATATTTCTCGAATTTAAGCATACACAATACATGGAATCTTCTAAGTTTTCCGACTCTAAATAAATTTCTACAAATTCGTAAAGAAATGTATGCTCTTGGCTGCAGTAACCATTCTTCTAGCACTACGTCTCTACTAACTTAATACTAAATACCTCCACCCAAAAAAGATATGTCACTCTCCGTATGCAAATTCGACCCAAATATACACACATGCCAGCTTCACACTATATTCACCTCCCAGCTGCGACATGCCATTCATGGTTCTAGGACTGCATTCTACGTGCTCAAGGGTTCAGGCATCTCACCTCTCCTTGTCTGATAGGGGATGAAATTCAGGTAATCTTAAATTCATTATATAATATATCCATTATTCTTCGACATATATAATTATCTCCTATTTTCAGTATTTCTCCTTTATCTTTTGCATTCCTTTCACTTTGCTTTGGCCATGCATATTAAACTTCTAACAGCTTTCTATTTCCCTTGAGGCTGTTTCACATCCTCTTTTCCAACTGTTTATCCATCACTTTTTTTCTCTTTATTGTATATGCAACTAGCCCTTTACCATTTCCCTCCCTACAATAATATTTCACACCTTATTTCAACCCTACATTACTCCTCGTTAGCTTATAATATATTAGGAACATCAAACATCATTCTGACTGCTGTATATATTAAGATTTTAATATGATTATAAGTTAAATTAATATTATATATATTATATTAATATTATATATTAATATTATATTTAATTATATATATATATTATTAATTATAAGAATATAATATATATTATATATCAGAAGCTGCTGGCTTGCGGCCACCGAGTTGCGCCTATTTTGCGCTAATGGCTAGCATAATAAACTGTAATTTCTATATATATTCGTAGGCAAATGGCGACGATGATGCGCAAAACAATATTTTTTAATAATCGATACTAAGATAGAGCGCACTAAGCCTAATTCTATATGTGCGCACATAGATGCGCCTTAAATGAACAGGAACAAAGCATTTATTTTTATTATTTATACCCTAAAATGTATAGAACTTAGATAACATTGGCTACAATACTTGTATCTTTTTTTAAAAAGTACAGTGTGTAAAACTATATATTATATATTATATATATATATATAACCATATATATATATATATATATATTATATATTAAACTAATATATATATATTATATATTAATATGTATTATGATATATATTAATATATAATATATATTTAATATATATATTATATAATATATTATATAATATTAATATATATATATATATATAATAATATTATATATTATATATAATTTATATATACTATATAATATATAGTAGATATATATATATAATATATAATATAATATATAATAATAAAATATAAATATATATATATATAATATTCATAATATTAATATATTAATATATAATGTATATTAATATAATATAATATATATAGTATTAAATATATATTATTATTAATTAATTATACTATATAAATATACTCTAGGTATAAGGATTATATAGATATATATTAAATATTATTAATAATTATAATAGTATATATTATAGATATATATTCATATAAATTAATAATATATAATATATATATAATATATATATATATATAGATATATAGTTAATATTATATTCATGTATCATATATATATGATATATATAATATATATTAAATATATATATTATATATAATAAATATATATATTAATTATTAATATGATTAATTATTATATTACTTATATTAAGATATTAAGTTAATGAGGTGTGAATAACCGTTGGCGTGATCCGTTATCCTGTATCCGTATATTCTCGAAGACAGTTTGAGATATCGTAATGAAAACTTTATGTATATTGATTATATTGGTATATATCTAAACTGGATTACCATATAGGTGTTAAGTTCTTCAAGTTACGCTAGGATTATTCTAAGGGTTATACTCACCCGAGAAGCAAGGGTTGAAAATAATTGATACGGCGTTAACGCCGTATTTTGCTATAGCTTCCTATAATTCCTAGTGAGTAGACTAGTAAAAGACATTATGCCTAAATCTGACATAATTCGATGTTGATTATATTGAATAATAATTTATTATGCTATCTCATTTAGAGTATTCTTAATGTAATTATTATTACTCAATGTCAAAATTTAATAATTTGGTATATTACGTCTCTATCAATATTCTTTGAAAATATTATGTAATTGATTTATGTCATTTATATTATTGTTATTATTTAGTTACTATTATTATTGTATTCTCATTTTATGAATTGTTATTACTCTTATATTTTGAATGTATTCTCCGAAGAATCTGCAAAGTTTTAGCGTTTAGCAATCCCGCTCAGCATTACGCTCATTTCCGCAAAGTTATTTTCAATTGCGTAGCAAACTTAGATACGCACCAACCCTTGACATACTCCTAATTCATCATGCACCGATCTGCCTCCATATACTAACTAATATAATTACTAATTGTCACAATATATTTGAAGAATATTTGTTACATATTTGATAGAATATATGTTATTTATATAATATATTATATATATATTAATTTATATAATTTATATATTATAATATATTATATATATATATATATTAATTTAATATAGTAATATATATTATTAATATATTATATATAATATATATAATATATAATATTATATTATATATAATATTATATCTATGTATAATTATTACTATATATATATTAACTATATTTAGTAGTTATCTATTTATAATCCTATTTTCATAATAATTTTCAACTCTGAGCCAATCCGTGCTCTTTTGCCCACATTAGTCAAACTTTTCGGTTCAAGCGCTCAGGTTTAAGTGCTTCACATCGCTTACAGAGCATGCGAAAAAGACAATATATAGAGACAAAGAAGACACAATTGGAACGATGACGGATGCGGATGAAAGAAAGCTACCAGCGCTATTAAGCGTCTTACCCCTGGTGTTTTTAATTGAGCAAACTCCATTAATATTAATTTGTAGTTTTTCTCTCTAAGTGATCATACAAGCAAGATACGCATAATATATGCTACCTCGCTTAGATAAAGATCTTCAATCTGTGTAGCAACTGCGAATTTAACCCTCGACGATAACTTATGGTCTCTAACCAGCGAGCCGTAGCAGATACTATGGAACGCGATATAGGTTCCCCTCACCTCAGTAGGCGTCTGATAGGGCTAGAGCCAACGACACTATCGATGTGACACAACATAACCCTCGAGCGAAACACATCCACACGGCGACTTCACTAGCAGTCTCCGGCACCTTTATCTCTCTGGGCCATCAGAGCAAGCATACAAGTTTGCTATAGCCTTCGCACACTCAAAGTTAACAACACTGATTACTCACAATGCCACGTCGTTCCCTCTCTCGGTGCTACTACATAGCCCGGTACTTCTCCAACATACACTCACCACTAGACATCCTCTATAATCAAAACCTACTATCATATCATCCTTTCCACCATGACCTAATATCACATCTTCCATATACATACTTTATACAGATTTTATATCTACTTCATATTACCTCCTTCATTCACACCACTATCAACTCATCATAATAATACGTTACATTCTTGCTTTTTATTATCAATTCTTTACCTCACATACCTGCTACAACCCCTAAGATTTATCCTAACTAACACATTAAACTTTATAGTTCTATTATTTTAACTTTCATTAATATATATTTATCCATTAATATTCTAGCCTATACAATATATAACTACATATATATTATGGATTAAATCAAATACCCGATACCTATTGATAAACTCACCTATATATAATAGCTCATTCTCAATAGATTAAGTCCTCATTGACATATTACACCACGATTTAATTATGTCACCATGCCAACTACTTTCCTAGCTACATTACAAAATACATAACTTCACTATACTTATACACTCTATGCTAATCTATCTCGTTCCCATATCTTATCTAAACATATTAATACCTAAAATATTTAATAACTCATAGACATATTTATCTATATGATGTACACAATTCTATACATTAACTTTACACTAACTTAGGAGTTTCCATCTACTCACAACCATAACTTTATACTACTAATACCTACGTTTATAACTTTATCAT
>JABUQX010138967.1:5000-10000 GCA_015478945.1 Trachelipus rathkii | reverse complement strand
ATTGATTAAAGACTAAAATATTTTACACCACGGACTATTTTGAAAAGGAATGAGAATGTTATCCTTTTCTCTTGCTAGAGGACGATGAATAAATGGTGCTTTGTTGTAATATTCCAGACCTGATGAACTATTATGAGACCAAGTCAGCTTTTCAATTTGAAAGGTGCCATTCACATCTTATTAAAGACTAAAGAGTGTTATTTTGAACAATTAAAAAAGCTCCAATGCCTTCTTTAGCTGGACTGATTGAGCATCAGTCCATCTAAAGGACACGTACGAAAATGTGAAGAAACTGTTGCTCGATGTCAGGTATGAAAACAATAACTGCCGAGTGTGCAAAAATTTCAAATTTATTGATCAGTAACTGTTTTGGATGCACAAAAATGTCATGTTTTCATGTGAGTGACACAACAGAGCTAAAGGCGAACAAACAATGGGTCGTAAGAACGTTTCCACATTTTTTCATTTTCCTTTTTGTAATATATTTGCAATTTATATCAAATTATGTAGTAATTTGATTTAAAAATAAATAAAAAATAAGACTCAAATTCTGAAAGAGAGCAAATTACTCAAAAATTTGTTAACCATTTATACATATTCTGTACGTGATAGAAGAAAATTATTATTATTATTATTATTATTATTATTATTATTATTATTATTATTATTATTATTATTATTATTATTATTATTATTATTATTATTATTATTATTTTGGCTATTATTATTATTATAATTTGTTATTATTATTATTATTATTATTATTATTATTATTATTATTATTATTATTATTATTATTATTATTATTATTATTATTATTATTATTATTATTATTATTATTTTTATTATTATTATTACATTAATTTATTATTAAAATTATGATACTTCTTATTAGTATTACATTACTATTATTATTACATGCCATTCATTACTATTATTACAGCCATTACAATATTCACAGCCAATATTAGTTATTATTATTATTATTATTATTATTATTATTATTATTATTATTATTATTATTATTATTATTATTATAAATGAAAAACGGAAATGTAAAATGCTTCCTGCCTGATAAATATATATTTTTCTTTGCAAGTAAACACGAAATTTGACATTTATTTGGAGTTTTAATATATTTTCATTAAAAACCTGGCAATTAATGTCAATCGTTTAATAATCAATAACAATAATAATCGATTAATAATCGATTAATAATTTAACATAATCGATCGTTTATCTCGAAATCATTGATTTATATATTTTAGTTCGGAAATCGGATTTAAAAGAAATTCAAAATGTTCAAAATTTTCAAAATTACAAAAAAAAAAAAAAAAAAAAAAAAAAAAAGAAAATGAAATAAATTTAGCAATGACTATTAAAACAACTTATTAATTAGTCGATAATAACTGCAAAGGAGATGCTTTAAACGATTTAACATTCTTTAATAATAATAATAATAATAATAATAATAATAATAATAATAATAATAATAATAATAATAATAATAATAATAATAATAATAATAATAATAATAATAATATTAATAATAATAATAATAGTAATAATAATAATAATAATAATAATAATAATAATAATAATAATAATAATAATAATAATAATAATAATAATAATAATAATAATAATAATAATAATAATAATAATAATAATAATAATAATAATAATAATAATGATAATAAAAATAATAATAATAATAATAATAATAATAATAATAATAATAATAATAATAATAATAATAATAATAATATTAATATTACAAATTAATAATAATAATAATAATAATAATAATAATAATCATAATAATAATAATAATAATAATAATAATAATAATAATAATAATAATAATAATAATAATAATAATAATAATAATAATAATAATAATAATAATAATAATAATAATAATAATAATAATAATACTATACTATAAACATCCTCAAAGAAGCACACACACACACACACATATGAGTGTATTTTGAGAGTAAATATATATATATATATATATATATATATATATATATATATATATATATATATATATATATATATATATATATATATATATATATATTTTTATTATTATTATTATTATTATTATATATATATATATATATATATATATATTTATATATGTATATGTATATATATATATATATATATATATATATATATATATATATATATATATATATATATATATATATATATATATATATATATATATATATATATATATATATATATATATATATATATATATTACCTTAGTAAGTAAAACAATGGAAATAGCAATGGCGACTAAACTGAGAATGAAAGAAGTGTAAATCCCAATTTTCAATTTCCGAATTCCTCTTCTCAATTGCATTTCTTTGGCTGTTGAATATATATATATATATATATATATATATATATATATATATATATATATATTATATATATATATATATATATATAAACAGAAATATAAATAGTTATATATATATAAATATAAATATACGTTAATTTTTTTGTTTTTATATATATATATATATATATATATATATATATATATATGGCTTATAGGCTATAAATTATAAGTGGACTAAATCTTGGTCTTCACTATTTGTAGATGCGAATACTTATCTTTAATATCCGGGGATGGCGGATGCGGATTGCGGATAGTTTTGGTATCAAGAGTTTAGCCACAGGTATCTGATATTTTTAAGCCGCTAAAAAACATTGGAGTTAAAACATATCATTTTTCAATAAATTATCATTACTATTATGATGAGGTGCTCTATTTAGGAGATTTCGATGTACACAATGATGAGTCGTGGAGTCCTCTCACACTGATCCATGGGAGGAGGCCGAATCATTCAACATTCTCGACGATCTGGAGCAACTAATAAGGGAACCTCGCATATTCCTGATTGTTTCAACCAATTCTGGTACAGCCTTAAACTAAGTCTCACCACTAGAGATTCTGTCCATAAATACTCTTGTTTCTTTCCTATTGGTAAGAAAGCTTAGAAACTTTTCCGTACTTTCCAGTTGACATGACCCTTTATCATTGGTGCTTTGTTTTTTTTTCTATATAGTTTTACAGCGGCATGTGCTGGAGGGAACTGATAACTCGTATGCCACCACCTTTATGAAGCCCTAGTTGAAAAATGGGTGAAGTGTATGTTCATAAAGTTTTGTAGACATTGCGATCTACCGGCTTGTTCACTGAGTTTCTTTCTTTTTTCCACACATCTCTATCCTGTGGAAATCTCTTCCATCTTCTGTGCTTCCCGCAGAACTTAATCTTCCTCACTTTAAAGCTTGCGGCTATGCTCATCTACAAAATCTGCGTTAGGGGGTTAAGAAGGGTTTACATATTTTGTTATTTATAGTATAATTTTGCATCCTCATCTCCATTAGGGGAGGATAAGTGAAAATGAAAAAGAAAAAAGAAATAGAGAAACCAGGAATATATGTAATAAATTACGCTACAATTTCCAGTATCTGTAATACCAGGGTGCAGGACGTGGACCCAACTCTTATCCCCCCCCCCTCGAACCTTTTCCTCCAACCGCCACCAACAGAAAAAGATTATAAGTTCATCACCCGTACTTCTTTAAAATATGTGAAGAAATACAATTAAAAGAAATTTTATGCTATTTTTATTTTGTTATAGTGCTATGTTCCTAGTGTTGCAATTTGGGATATAGCATGGTGATAAAAACCAATACTAGGGGGATTTTGTGCACCCCCTCCGACCCCTACACCAGTTTGTGACCTTGTCACATATATAATTTTTTAGTCTTCTTCCTCTCTTCTCATTTTTGGAATTAATTATCTATATCTTTCAATTATCTTCCTCCAACACAGTTTCTGTCTAGTGGTAGCTGGGTTTGGCTCCCGTTGCCACTTATTTGTACCCCAGATCTGCTCATGCATGACTATAGGATTTCTGGTGTTTTTTAGAGCATCCTACCCCCAGTTATGGGGAGGCAAGGGACAATTGATGATGATGATAATGATGGTAATGATGATGATGTTTATTACAGCTTTTTAATATTTCAATTATTAATTATTTGTGTTTTTTTTTTTCTATTTCATTGTTTATTTTTATCAATATTTTTCTTACTTTATTATATCATATATAGGACGCTTTATTAATTTTAATTCTATTAATTTAATTACTTTTTAAGGCTATTTTTTAACTTTAGTTTTATTTATTTTTTGTTTTATATTTAATATTTAAACTTAATAACTGGTAAGTTGTATATATAGATTTTGAACTCCTGAAATCAACAATGCGCGAATATATATATATATATATATATATATATATATATATATATATATATATATTATAGCATATATATATATATATATATATATATATATATATATATATATATATATATATATATATATATAAATATATATATATATATATATATATATATATATATATATATATATATATATATATATATATATATATATATATATATATATATATATAGAGATACATATTATGTACATATATATATATATATATATATATATATATATATATATATATATATATATATATATATATATATATATATATATATATATATATATATAGAATATATGTATATATATATATATATATATATATATATATAAATATATATTTTGATATATATATATATATATATATAAATATATATATATATATATATATATATATATATATATATATATATATAACGTAACAAACAAATTATTTTTACACCAATTTTCGTGTGTACCTAATTTCCCTCTTGATTCTCTCTCCCAACTTCAATATTTCCATTTTATTTCGAAATTCTTTTGGTCAAACGCCTAATTTATTCTTTTCAATAGTCACACAATTACTTTCTGTTCTTTCGCCCAACTCTATCTCAGAATTTATATCTTCGTCTTTTGCTTGAATTTCCTTAACCAAACTTTTAAATCTTTCTAAAGCTTTATCATTATTTTTG
>JABUQX010138966.1:15000-20351 GCA_015478945.1 Trachelipus rathkii | reverse complement strand
ACAAAAGAAAGAGCAGAGAGAGAGAGAGAGGGTAGTATATATATATAGTTAGTTATATATATATATATATATATATATATATATATAGTAATATATATATATATATATATATATATATATATATATGGTGTTATATATTATAAGGTTACATATATATAAATCAAAAACATATACTAACATATACTCAACATATATATGGTTGCTATACACCTTGTTGACCATGATATTTCGGCCTTGACCTTGCCGGATACCCTATACCAAGCCTACACCTAGCCTACATCTGTACCTAACCTGACCTAACCTAACCTAACCTAACCTAACCTAACCTAACCTATCCTAACCCCTAACCTAACCTACACCTAGCCTACACCTATCCTACACCTGCACCTAGCCTCCACCCCGCCTTGAGCTCATCCAGGTAACTGATGCCTAGCCTTTGGTAGGTATCTATGCTAACATGAGGTCATGTAGGTACCTGACCTGTATGGATCTATCCTAACTTATTTCCATCCGTGGACACACACACACACACACACACACACACACACACACATTTATACTTATACACTTACACTCACACCCACACACAGATACACACACTCACACTTACACTTACACACACACACACACACATACACACACCCACTTACACTTATACACACATTCACTATGACACTTACACTCACCATAGACACTTACACTTACATTTACTACCCTATACACACGTATAACACACGACCAGCTCCTTTGATCTTCCAATTTAGCTCAATCTCTAATTTTAGCACTGAAAGATTTTTATTAAAAACATTTTGCGATCTTAAACTGTAACTCATTACAGACATCTTTTATATTTTACTTAGTACTTTTTAATACTTTATAAATTTTTAAAAATTACATGTAAGAAGAAAAAAACCAGCTGTTTATATAAACATTTTTATTTTACTACAATTGTATTTGAAATTTTATTAAAAACATATACTTATAGAGATTTAACAGTAAAGCAGGAAGTTAAAGCAGTAAAGCAGTAAAAAAAACAAACGCATACTTCATCCCTAGGTGTTATAAAATACTCTTATTGTTTTAATATTTTACTGCTTTAACTCATGTTTTACTGCTTTTTAACCCATGTTTTACTGCTTTAGCTTATGTTTTACTGTTTTAAATTACATAGTTTATTAACATTAAGATATTTTGAAGCTGTAAATCAGTAAACAATAGAGGTGTAACTTTACCTACCAAGAGGGGATTAGTATGCTTTCTTGTTTTACTGCTTTACTGCTTTGCTGCATGTTTTACCGCTTTAACTTTCTGCTTTACTGCTTTAACTCACATATTTATTAACATTACATACCTTAAAGCAGTAAATCAGTAAATCAATAGAGGTGTTACCTAACACCTAAGGGATTAGTATGCTTTTGTTTTACTGCTTTACTGCTTTAACTTTCTGCTTTACTGCTTTAACCTCATGTTTTACTGCTTAATCCATATGTTTTACTGTTTAACTCACATATTCATTAACATTACATATACCCTAAAGCAGTAAAATCAGTAAATCAATAGAGGTGTTACCTAACACCTAAGGGATTAGTACGCTTTTGTTTTACTGCTTTACTGCTTTAACTCATTGTTTACTGCTTTAACTTTCTGCTTTACTGCTTTAACTTTCTGCTTTACTGCTTTAACTTTCTGCTTTACTGTTTTAACTTTCTGCTTTACTGCTTTAACTCATATATTTATTAACATTATGTTTTTTATTTTGTTTTAATACTTTTTATTTATTTTATTATTATTTTTATTTATTTTTATTATTATTTTTATTATTTTTATTATTTTATTTTTATTATTATACTTAGTGTTATTTACTTCATGCCTATTGTTATTATTATTTAGAACACCCACACACACACACACACACACACACACACACACACACACACACACACACTTACACTTATACACACATTCACTATGACACTTATACACACATTCACTATGACACATACATTTACCCATAGACACTTACATTTACACACACACACACACACACACACACACACACACACACACACACACACACACACACACACACACACAGATTTACTTACACTCACACACACAGATTTACTTACACACGCAGATTTACTTACACTCACACAGATTTACTTACACACACAGATTTACTTAAACACGTACATTTATATTACTCATTCAAATATAACTAAAATTATTTCAAAGTTTCTTAAAACTTCTATAATAAATCAATCATTATCTTTGAACAAAGAATTTATTATTAACTGTTAATACTTTTTGTTTATAAATTTTATAACTATCAAGTTTTAAAATAACTTTTACTAAAATTTTATGAAATTTTATTAAAAACATATATTTTACGTACCTTAAAGCAATAAATCAGTAAATCAGTAAGGTCAGCCCCTAGCACCCCTCTACACCAAGCTATGCCACGTTTTGTTCTATTGACTTACTGCTTTACATCATCTTTAGCTATGTAATAAGTATAAAATAACAAAATAAGTTCTTCTCTGTTAATATAACATGTATTTTATTAAAATCTTTCTAAGTTCTTATTTAAAAATAACAATTATTCACTTACATTTAAATTATTCACTCGATGTTAACTAAAAATATTTCAAAGTTTTTTAAATAATTCGGGTTTTCTTTATTATTATTATTATTATCTATGTACATTGACAATCCATCACGAGAAAACACAACAACCCGCACTCCTTACAGATACGAAACTGACCTCTCTCTGTAAAATGTGTTGAAATAACTACTTTAGGTCTAAATTTAGGATAATACTTTTTGTAACCCGGGGGCGATTTAAGCCTAATTCCAGGTCAAAATATATTTCAAACTGACCTTTTTCTGTAAAATGTGGTGCAATAACTACGTTAGGCCTAAATTTAGGATAAGCCTTTTTGTAGACGGGCTAATTTAATCCTAATTCCAGGTCAAAAGGTAATTCCAGTATAGACAAGAATCATTGTTATTATTATTTTTATAAATATATTTCAAACTGAAACATGCTGGATCGGTAAGATCCTTTAAGCAGGTAAGAAGGAAATGTTTTCCTTACTTGTGATTGTTCGGAGTAGTTTTCCCCTAGTTCATAAGCTAACCACCAAGGCTCAGCATGAGCCCCACCCGCAAAGGCAGCCAACTCCGCACCCGCTGGTGCGTCCCGCCGCGTCCCCGCCCGCCGCGTGCGCCCGCAGGCGCAATATTTCCGCGTTCCCGCCCGCCGCGTGCGCCCGCAGGCGCAATATTTCCGCGTTCCCGCCAGCCGCGTGCGCCCGCAGGCGCAATATTCACACACACACACACACACACACACACACACACACACATACACACACTCACTTACACATATAACGTATAATTTATTAAAACATTTTATTTTTATTTTATTATTATACTTAGCGTTATTTACTTCATGCCTATTGTTATTATATTTAGAACCACACATACTTAATACTTTTTTTTTATTTTTATTTATTTTTATTATTATTTTTATTATTTTTATTATTTTATTTTTATTTTTATTATTATACTTAGTGTTATTTACTTCATGCCTATTGTTATTATTATTTAGAACACACATACACACACACACGCAAACACACACACACACACACACACACATATCACTTACACATACGCACCATGCCTCAATTTTGATGGCCCATCTTTGATGCCTCAGCTTTTGATGCCTCAACTTTGATGTCTCAGTTTTGATGCCTCAACTTTGATGCCTCAGCTTTTGATGCCTCAACTTTGATACCTCAGCTTTTGATGCCTCAGCTTTGATGCCTCAACTTTAATAACTTAGCTTTGGTACCTCAGCTTTAGTGGTTCATCCTTTGATGACTCATCTTTGATGGCGTCATCTTTGATACCACCTTATATTGATGATTCAGCTTATAAGCAGTTACACTTACCATAGACACTTCACTTCTGCTAATTTATACACACATACACTATAATGCTTATTCACACACATACGCACATACACGTATAGACAATACTTACGTTCACCCATCATCTTTTACACTACCTGCACACACAATGTTATATTATATATTATATATATATATATATATATATATATATATATATATATATATAATATATATAAAGAAAGAAATATATTACTATATATATGGGTTAAGGTTGTTATACATTTCTCTCCATTAGCGCGGAAATATTGCGCCTGCGGCGCACGCGGCTGGCGGAACGCGAAAATATTGCGCTGCGGAGTAATGCGGCGGGCGGGAATGCGTAAATATTGCGCTCGCGGGCGCACGCGGCGGGCGACGTGGCGGGATGCTCAGCGGGGTGCGAGTTGGCGTTTCAGGTGGGCTCATGCTGAGCCCTGGTGGTTAGCTTATGAACTAGGGGAAAACTACTCCGAACAATCACAAGTAAGGAAAACATTTCCTTCTTACCTGCTTAAAGGATCTTACCGATCCAGCATGTTTCAGTTTGAAATATATTTATAAAAATAATAATAACAATGATTCTTGTCTATACTGGAATTACCTTTTGACCTGGAATTAGGATTAAATTAGCCCGTCACAAAAAGGCTTATCCTAAATTTAGGCCTAAATTTAGGCCTAACGTAGTTATTGCACCACATTTTACAGAAAAAGGTCAGTTTGAAATATATTTTGACCTGGAATTAGGCTTAAATCGCCCCGGGATACAAAAAGGATTATCCTAAATTTTGGCCTAAAGTAGTTATTTCAACACATTTTACAGAGAGAGAGGTCAGTATCGTATCTGTAAGGAGTGCGGGTTGTTGTGTTTTCTCGTGATGGATTGTCAATGTACATAGATAATAATAATAATAATAAAGAAAATCCGAATTATTTAAAAAACTTTGAAATATTTTTAGCTAACATCGAGTGAATAATATAAATGTAAGTGAATAATTGTTATTTTTAAATAAAAACTTAGAATGATTTTAATAAAATACATGTTATGTTAACAGCGAAGAACTTATTTTGTTATTTTTATACTTATTACATAGCTAAAGATGATGTAAAGCAGTAAGTCAATAGAACAAAACGTGGCATAGCTTGATGTAGAGGGGTGCTAGGGGCTGGTCTTACTGATTTACTGATTTATTGCTTTAAGGTACGTAAAATATATGTTTTTAATGAAATTTCATAAAATTTTAGTAAAAGTTATTTTAAAACTTGATAGTTATAAAATTTATAAACAAAAAGTATTAACAGTTAATAATAAATTCTTTGTTCAAAGATAATGATTGATTTATTATAGAAGTTTTAAGAAACTTTGAAATAATTTTAGTTATATTTGAATGAGTA
>JABUQX010138966.1:0-5000 GCA_015478945.1 Trachelipus rathkii | reverse complement strand
TGCACGACGATGGTCAAAATGACCAACGCTGATTTTACCTTCCCTTGACCTTTTCTGAGCTCGAATTTTTACCTGCCTTGACCTTTTTTGACCTTTACCTTTTGGGCTGTGACCTTTTTTGAGCCCAAATTTTTTACCTGACCTTGACCTTTTTTGGGCCTTGACCTTTTTGGGGCTTTACCTTTTTTTCGACCAACCCTTTGGTCTTCCATGGGTCATTTTTGGCCCACGGTATTTTTTGGCAACCCTAATTTTTTGAGAACCCTAATTTTTTGAGAACCCTAATTTTTTGAGAACCCTAATTTTTTGAGAACCCTAATTTTTTGAGAACCCTAATTTTTTGGCAACCCTAATTTTTTGGCAACCTAATTTTTTTAGCACCCTTTCGAAGAAAGGGCGCAAACGGTGCGTCAGCAACCGTTGTACGTATTACCCCCCCTATTTTACGCCCCCTATTTTTTTTCGACCGTGGGCAATTTTTGCCCACGGTAATTTTTGATCTTCCTTTAGGGGCTTAGCCCTCTTTGATGTCGTTACCTTGTTTGACCATGATATTTCGACAACCCTTTGGTCTTCCGTGGCGTCAATTTTGGCCCACGGTAATTTTGGCTACCCTTTTCCATGGTTCAATTTTGGCCCACGGTAATTTTTGGTAACCCTTTAGGTCTTCCATGGGCCATTTTTTGCCCACGTTAATTTTTCCGACCAACCCTTTGGTATTCCATGGGTCAAATTTTGACCCACGGGTAATTTTTGGATCTTCCTTTAGGGCTAGGCCCTATTTTTGATGGTCTTTACCTTGTGACCTGATATTTCGGCTTTTACCTTGCCATATACCGTGGGTAATTTTGACCCACCGTAATTTTTTGTCCTTCCTTTAGGGACTTAGCCGTTTTGATGTCTTTACCTTGTTTGGCCATGATATTTAGCCTTTGACCTTACCATATACCATGGGTCATTTTTGACCCACGCTAACTTGATTGCTTTGATGGTTCCCAATCAACCGTAAGGAGTATCTAGTGATGTTCTTTTAGTTTCCATGAGTATTAGATGAGTGCCAGGTGAGTTCCAATGAGTGCCAACGTGAGTGCCACATATGTGCCAAGTGAGTGCCACATAGTGCAAGTGAGTGCCACATAGCTGCCAACTGAGTGCCACTTTTTTTCAAGCCTTTTCTAGCCTCCCCTGAGCCTAGAATTACCCTAATAGGGGTGTCTACCCCTATGTCATAATGTAATTAGGAATCGATTGGTGTATATTACAATCTGCTAGAATGCTTCCTACTATGAGTTAGTATTTTTATAACATTATAATCACTTACACTCTCCAAGACACTTTACATTTAAACCATATACACTTTTACACTTCACACCCACACACCAGTACACTTACACTTACACTTACACACTCGATATTTTGAGCCTCAGCATTAATGCCTCAGCATTGATGCCTCAGCATTTAATGTCTCAGCCATTGATGCCTCAACTTTGAAGGTTCATCCTTGATGACTCATCTTTGATGGAGTCATCTTTGATACCACCTATATTGAGGATTCATCTTTGATGAAATCACCTTTGATGGTTCATCTCTTCCCACATCATAGAACAGTGTTAATATTAATGTCTTCCCAAGTTCATAAGGCTGCCCACCAGGGCGCAGCAAGCCCCCTCCCGCAAAGGATGGAGGCCCCGCACCACAGGTGCGACCCGCCGCGCGAATGAACAAGAAGCAATATACACTCTGTGTAAGGACTTTTTCATACTTAAACCTTTTTATTAAAGAATTTCGTTTCAAATATACTACGAGTCATTCATTTTTATTTCATACTTAAAATTTTTTATTAAAAACATTTTCGCGAACCAAAAACTGTAACTCTCATTACAGGCCTATTATTTAACACATATATTTATTACCATTATTTTTACTTAATACTTTCTACTTAATACTTTTTAATTTATAAATTTTTAAAAATTGTATGTAAGAAGAAAAAAATTCAGAGTGTCTGATATATAAACATTCATTTTTACTACAATTGTTACGAAATTTATTAAAAACATATACTTTTACATACCTTTAAAGCAGTAAAGCAGTAAAACAATAGATGTATACCTAACACCTAGGGGATTAGTATGCCTTTGTTTTACTGCTTAACTGCTTTAACTTTCTGCTTTACTTCTTTAACTCATATGTTTTACTTGCTTTAACTTTCTGCTTTTACTGCTTAACTCATGTTTTACTGCTTTAACTCTCTGCTTACTTGTTTAACTTCTCTTGCTTTACTGTTTTTAACTCTCTGCTTTACTGCTTTAACTCAATATTTATTAACATTATGTTTTCTTTATATTTTTTTATTTTGTTTTAAATACTTTTTATTTATTATTCTATTTTTATTTTGTTTTAAGAATTTTTTATTTTTAATTTGTAATGTAAGAATAAAAACACACAGAGTTTCGGTTATATAAACATTTTATTTTAATAAAATTGTACGAAATTTTATTTAAAAACATATACTTTACTAACCTTAAAGCAGTAAAGCAGTAAAACAATAGAGGTGTTATTACCTAACACCTAGATTAGTATGCTTTTGTTTTTACTGCTTTACTGCTTTAACGTTCTGCTTTTTACTGCTATAACTCATGTTTTACTGCTTTACTTTCTGCTTTACTGCTTAACTCTGTTTTCTGCTTTAACTCTATGCTACTGTTTTAACTCCTGCCTTTACTCTTTAACTCATTATACTTTATTAACTATTATGTTTTCTTTTTATATTTTTTATTTTAATTTAAAAATGATATTTATTATTTCTTATTTATTTTTGTTTTTTAATACTTTTTTTTATTTTAATTTGTAAGTAAGAATAAAAACACACAGAGTTTCGCCCATATAAACATTTTTTACTACAATTCTACGAAATTTTATTAAAAACATATACTTACAACCCTTAAAGCAGTTAAAGCAGTAAAACATTAGAGGTGTTATTACCTAACACCTAGGGGATTAGTATGCCTTTGTGTTTTACTGCTTTTACTGCTTTAACTTTCTGGCTTTACTGCTTTTAACTCAGTTTACTGCCTTTAACTTTCTGTTTTTACTGCTTTAACTCTGTTTTACTGCTTTAACTTCTGCTTTACTGCTTTTTAACTTTCTGCTTTACTGTTTTAACTTTCTGCTTTACTGTTTTAACTCATATATTTATTAACATTATGTTTTTTATTTTGTTTTAATACTTTTATTTATTTTATTATATTTTTATTTATTTTTATTATTTATTTTATTATTTTTATTATTTTATTTTATTATTTTTATTATACTTTAGTGTTATTTACTTCATGCCTAATTGTTATTATTATTTAGAAACAACATACACACACACACACAACACACACACACACCACACACACATACACACATTTATAACACACATTCACTATGGACACTTATACACACATTCACTATGACATTACATTTACCCATAGACACTTCCATTTTACACTTATACACATGTGGTCCACACACGACACACACACACACACACACCACACACACACACCACACACTTACACTTATACACACATTCACTATGATACTTATACACACATTCACTATGACAAACTTACATTTGTCCATAGACACTTACATTTTACCATACACATTCACACACAGATTTACTTACACTGACACAGATTTACTTACAACTCACACAGATTTACTTACACTCACACACCAGATTTACTTACCACACAGATTACTTATCACACTTGACACAACACACACACACACACACACATCACACCACGCACACTCAAAAAAAACCCCCTTTTAAAAACCCCCCAAAATAAAAACCCAACCACATCCTCATACATCTAAACCTCTTATTCTATAAACATAACTTATCTTAACTTTCTGTGATAAAATCCCCCCCTTCCATAATTCTTCAGACCATACTCAATTAGCTTCTATCATTTCCTTCTCTCTACTCTATGTCTAAATCTACCATCCATTACATCACACATCCCCACCAATTACACCAAATCAATCCTACCCCCAACCCCCCCCCCCCTAGTTCTACAAAATCTACTTCTTTCCTATTACTCTCACACCCCCCTACCCTAACCCTAACCCCTCCCCCTTCCTCTCTTTCTCCTCCTCAAACATACATCCTTTATACTCTACCTGGATTCCTCTTTTAAGCCCCTTTGTTCCACCCACATTCTCTCAAACTCCCTCACCAAAAACCTCAGCCCTTCCGCGTTCTTCGCCACTAGGGCAGTATCGTCCGCAAACAATATCATGTTCACTTCCCTTCTATCACTCCCCATTCATCAATTCCACCCCCCCCCACCCCACCACCTTCCTCTGCCAAACCCACTCTCCATAAACCAAATCCGAATAGCCCCCACCCGGCCCCACATTACACACCACCACCTGCCTCAATCCTCTCACCACCCCACAACATCCTCACGTCTCTCCTCCTAACACTCCTCACACACATCTACTATTCCCTATAAAAGCCCTAATACCTTACTAATTACCCCCACTCCATTTTACTCAACACCCTCTCCTTATATACAACACCCTCTTCCACTCTATCATATTGCTTGACTCTAAATCAAAAAAAACACACCAACACTCCCTTTCCTCTCTTACTACTTTTCATACACAAGCATCTTTATGTTGGTTAAAACCACTTTGTCCACACACCCTCTTCCCTCCCTTAATCCTCCTTGTTCTTCCCCCATTCTCCCTTCCGTAACCTCTCACTCTCTCAATCAGTATTCTTCCGTACACCTTCCCTACCACACTTAAAAGACACTTTATTAACCATCTACATAATTTATATTCGTTTCTCAACATACCATTTCCTATAACACCTATCCCCGTTATACAGAGGAACCAAAACATTACTCATCCTCTCTCAAATCCCTTGTGGGCTACCTTTACCAAACAACCCAACTAAATCCATTATTTCCTCAAAAAGTATCTTTAATCAATAAACTTTA
>JABUQX010138965.1:0-10727 GCA_015478945.1 Trachelipus rathkii | reverse complement strand
TGGACCAAGAAGAAGAAGAAGAAGAAGAAGAAAAAGAAGAAGAAGAAGAAGAAGAAGAAGAAGAAGAAGAAGAAGAAGAAGAAGAAGAAGAAGAAGAAGAAGAAGAAGAAGAAGAAGAAGAAAAGAAGAAAAAGAAGAAAAGAAAAAGAAAAAGAAAAAGAAAAAGAAAAAGAAAAAGAAAAAGAAAAAAAAAGAAGAAAAAGAAGAAAAAGAAGAAAAAAAAGAAAAAGAAGAAAAAGAAGAAAAAGAAGAAAAAGAAGAAAAAGAGAAAAGAAAAAAAAGAAAAAGAAAAAGAAGAAAAAAAGAAAAAAAAGAAGAAAAAAAAGAAAAAGAAAAAAGAAGAAAAAGAAAAAGAAAAAGAAGAAAAAGAAAAAGAAAAAGAAGAAAAAAAAAAAAAAGAAAAAGAAGAAGAAGAAAAAGAAGAAGAACTTTTCATAGTAAGATTAAAAGTTCATCGTAAATTTTTTCTCTGCGATGACGTCAAAGTAATTTCCACTTCAATTGCTTTCTCCTGCCGAGAAAATGGCAAATAACCTCCAAGTTTTAATCTATTTTATCGTCATTTTATTTTATCGACTATCAAGTTAAACATAAACGTATAAAAAATATGAGCGAAATTGTCTGTCGACTTAAAATAATTAAAATGATCTTTCGGATTGAAATATCCAAATTAAATGAATAAACTTCATTAATTGAATAAAATTTTGTTTTATTTTTTATTATTTAATTTATTTAAATGATTGAAGAAAGTCTTAAATATTTTTCTCTTATATTTATAGCCGAGCAAAAAAAAAGACCTGAGAAACGAGCTTAATTATTATAATAATAATAATAATAATAATAATAATAATAATAATAATAATAATAATAATAATAATAATAATAATAATAATAATAATAATAATAATAATAATAATAATAATAATAATAATACACACACACACAATAATAATAATAATAATAATAATAATAATAATAATAATAATAATAATAATAATAATAATAATAATAATAATAATAATAATAATAATAATAATTAATAATAATAATTGATTCCAATTAGTACATTAATTGTAAAGTTTATCTAAAATTTTTTAGAAATTTATATATTTTTGGCATTTCCGCTCTAACTTAACCTAACCAATTTAACCTAAAAAATCCTATCCATTAAAAAGGCCAGAAACATAATCTTACCTCACAAAACAAGAAAATGTAAAAGCTATCATGATAATATAAAAAAAATACTAAATTTAGCAATAAAAAAAAACAATTTTTTTTTTTTTTATATTGAAAATCATTTATAATATAAATATATATATATATATATATATATATATATATATATAATATTAATATATATATATATATATATATATATATATATATATATATATATATATATATATATATATATATATATATATATATATATATATATACAACCCCCCAAAAAATAATTTTATTAATAATAATGCTAATAGTAATAATAATAATAATAATAATAATAATAATAATAATAATAATAATAATAATAATAATAATAATAATAATAATAATAATAATAATAATAATAATAATAATAATAATAATAATAATAATAATAATAATAATAATAATAATAATAATAATAATAATAATAATAATAATAATAATAAATAAAAAAATAAATAAATAAAAGAATAAACCTTTTATACCCATTTTTAACATAGTTATCTGGAGAACATGAAACGGAAAATGATTTTAAAACAGTATTGCACGGATCAAAAACATTCTATGTTCTCCGATTTGTTTACTTTTAATTCTCCCACTACCATAATTACAAATTTCAAATGACTGAAAAAATATTTATCGTTATCGTAACTTAAAAACTCCAAAAAGAAGTAATAATATTACTTTGTAAATGTTAACGCTCTTAAGGGCTACAAATGTTCTGAAAAAACAAACTGAATACTAGAAATAACAAAAGTAAGGTCAACAAGTTTTTTCCCATTTGACCTCACGGTACACTGAACATGGTGCTAAAACTATCAAGACTCCCCGCCATTTTATTTAATTAAGAAGTAAATTTTTCATTAAAAAAGTTCAATTTGCTGCAACTGTAATTATTGTGATATATATATATATATATATACTATATATATATATATATATATATATTATATATATATATATATATATATATATATATATATATATATATATATATATATATATATATATATATATATATATATATACTTCCTTGAACTAAAACTGATAAACCTTGTTTTATCAGAATTTATCGCTGTCTTCAAATCCAGAAAGTCGTGCTTATATTCATTTTATCCAGGAATGAGAAAAAAAATCAACTCTTCGTGACCCTAAGAGGTTTTCTTTCTGGTTCCTTTGTTTCACACTCTTTCTGACAGTTTTGCATTTCTAAAATGTTAACTCTAGCTTTGTTCCTTCCGCTTTCCCTCCTTTTGTATATCTAACGCTGATACTGCTGTCTTAATTTCTGCTAAAACTGTACTGTATGTTCAACCTATTCCTCTTCATTCCGCTTTACACGATAATAGAGTTATTTCTCCTCACCGCCTCTGTACAGTTCAACTAAATGTTATTTCTGCACTTTCTGAGCTTAACATTAAGAAGGTGGACAGTGATGAAGATTCTCCCCAATTGGTCCTGAAAACTTGTGCTTCTGAGCTTGCACTCTGCTCCGGTAAACTGTTTCCACACTGCTTATAAACTTTAATCTTTCCCTCCTGCTGGAGGCGTGCATTCATTCATCCAGTGCTGAAGAGATTAACATTAGTCAACAATCCAACAATCGTCATATCTCTTTAATCTCTATTGTTTCTAAAGTTTTTCGAATTCATTTTTTAACAGGAAGATTAATCTTCTAATCTTATCTCTGATAACCAGTATTGCTTCTGTAAGGAACGCAAGACTGGTAGTCTTCTTTTCTTTCTCTTTAACTCTTGATCCTCTGCTCTTATTCATTTCAGTAAATCATTTGATGTGGCGCTAGACGTATCCCAAGCCTTCGATAATGTCAGGCACAGACTTTAATTTCTAAACTTACCTCTTTCGGTGTTTACCCTTCTCTTTGGAATTTTCTCCTGAATTTCGTTCTATGGCTGCTGTTGTGAAAAAATAACCACAATTTACCCTTTAAATCTATTCACAGTGTTGTTCCTCTGAATTCTATTCTATCCCCAACTGTTTTTCTATTTTGCATTCAATGATCTACCTGTTACTATGTGTTTCCTATCCACTCTTAGGCTGATAATTAAGCTCATCATTGCTCCTTCCAATTTGAAAGACAACCCATTCAACAGCAAATAAATGATGGTAGGAGGGTAGCCTTGAAGCAACAAACCTTTCATCTTTCTCGTACCCTTAATTGTGCTATAGAAAATATGATTGCTTTCAAAGCTTTATTAAATCAGTTTCTTCATCTATCAACTTGACAAAATCTTCCACCCAACTATAATTTCTTCTTTGAAAGCACAACTCTTAACATTCTTTTCTGTTTTTAATATTCTTGATATTTTCTTGATATATTCTTTATAACAAATTGGGTGTTCTGAGGCGCCTTCGGAACTTTTTTCACACCACCCCAGTTGCTAGCTCAGCATAGGAACGTTGTTCGGACCTGCACTGATTATAAATTACATTTCTGGGGCGGTTCCACACCTATTGCTCTCCTTAATAAAGTGTAGTTTAGGGCTTGTCGACTCTTTTAACTCTCCTTACTCTCACTAACTCTCCTCTCCACTAACACTCCTTTTCAATCTTTCTACTTTCTAGCAGTCGAACTGTTGCATCACTCTCCTTATGCTATTGCCATTACAATTTACATCGCTTTTCTAAATTTTCCAATCTTTTACCCATTTCTTTGAGGAGAGCCACTGGGACTCGTATTTCAGAAAGACTCCCTCTTTCTTCTCCAGAATCTCTGACCTAGACCTAACTGCTATGCTCAATCTTACATGTACTCATCTGGTAAGGTCTAGAACACACTCCCTTTATCTATTTTTTCAACTTTCTTTGATCTGCATAATTTCAAGCGTCGCGAGTAGTAACAAGGGCCAACTGCAGCACCAATGTGTATATATATATATACCCTAGGATTTTGATATCCTAATTTTTGCCCAACCCCCAATTTTTTTTGCGCCAAACGGTTGCGTAGGAACCATTGTACGTGCCTCCCCCTAGTTTTGGCCCCCCTTTGACACCCCTTTAGGGGCATAGCCCCCCTTTTTGATGTTTTGACCTTGATATTTCTGACCTTGATACCGTATCAAGGTTTGAAATCGACCTTTCATGAAGGTTGGTGAGGGATTAAGTCGAACTCAGGCAGGTACCTGCCACCCTACCTTGGTAGGTAACTTGCCCTAACATGAGGTGATGTAGTTATCTATCGAGATTTGTACCGATCCTAACTTGAAACGCATGTATGTATCGATGCCTAACTTGAACGCGATGTATGTATCTATTCAACTTGAACCGCTATGTATGTATCTATTTCTAACTTGAACGATGTATGTCTCTACCTAACTTGAACACACACACAGCAACACACACACAACACCACCCACACACCACCACTCCTGCCATGACTCCACTACTCTCCCCCGTCCCTTATCGTCTGCCTTTAGCCGATCCTTATTTTGACTCGCTCCTAACATTCGTCTAGCCTGCCCGGCGACCTTAGGTCATATTCAAATATAAACCCAGGTAATAGAACACGACAACCGTACCACTCTGGCAAATACAGGGCATTTAGCCCACAGATGCAGCTAAAGATGCTCAGAACCAAGGATCTTTATTAAAGGTCATATATTGCAATTTCAAAATTAAATCCAAATTTAATATATATAATAATTATTAATAATAATATATAATTATTGAAACTAATAATCTATAATAAATATATAATTTATTATATATTGATATATATATATATTACTATATATAATAGTATATATATATATATTATATCATATATATTATAAATATATATATATATATATATATATCTATATATAATATGCGTACCTGGAAAACGCAAAGACGTGCTCACCTTACACCACACACACAACACACACACTATATCCAAACACCTGTATAATAATAATAATAATAATAATAATATATAATAATAATTAATAATAATATAATAATAATAATAATAATAATATAATAATAATTAATAATAGTAATAATATTAATAATCAATAATAATAATAATAATAATAAATAATAATAATATAATAATAATAATAATAATAATTAGTATAATATGTATATATATATATATAATTATATATATCATATATTATATTATATATATAATATATATATATATATATATATATATATATAGTATATATATATAATAACATATCACACTCCTACCTTTCCGTGGATACCCTCCTCTCTTGGAAAAACAGCCCTACCCTACTTTTTAGCGTTTATCGTAAACCTACTTCCAACCTTCTTACATTCATTGGTACTCCACACATTCTTAACATTTTAAATCTGGTGTTCTATCCTCTCTTCTTCTTAAAAGCTCTAGGCATTCAAAAAACTACACTTCTTTCATAATGGAAATTAAATACTTTTCGATAGCGTTGCTCTCACACGTATCTTATCGTAACCTACATTATCAAAGTTCACTTACAAAAAGCAAAAAATAATTTTCTACAAACCCAACCACCGTGGAACCAACACCACAATCCTTCACCTATTTACCTATTCCTCACCTACCATCATAAACATCCTCAAAACTTTACCTTCCATCCTTAAGACTAACTTCCTCTAACACCTCTTCTCTTAAAAGAATCTTCAAACCTCCAAAACTCACTTACAAAATAACATTTCACAATGCATATACAAAATCCCCTGGGCCCATCAATGTCCCCTCATTATTATCAGTGCTTGAAAGCAAATAATTATCAGCCCCTCCCTGTCAACATAAACACGATCTAACATCCGACTCTCAAAATTCTGCTCTCACCTCACATAGATCTAGTCTCAATCACAACATTAACATAAAAGATATCGTGCCCAAATCTTAGAGCGGTCTAGGACCCCACCAAACGGTAAAGCTCCTAGAATCACTTATGCATACAGAAACCTTCCTATTTTGAAATACCAAAAAGGAGAATTATTTTTTGATACCACGAAACGACTATGCTGAATAAGCCCCTGCATATTTCAAAACATATAAAGCAAAATTTGTCGTACTTTCTAAACTACTTTCATAATTTTCAACTGTTTTTACATAATCTTTACAAAAATTTTAATCAATTTTATTTAGGTCTTCAAATTAAAATGTTCTGGGGTCCAGAAAATTAAGGACCGAAAGCTTACGAAATTAACATCTTATGAAGACTCTTGCAAAAACTTTTTTAATAAGATTATAAATAAGGCCTTCTATCTATAAACATACCAACTTGGCGAAAGTGCTTTTGATTATAACTATATATATATTAGGTATATATATATATATATATTAAGTAATATACATACTATATAGATATATATTATATAGTACTATATATTATATATATATACTATATATATATATTAATATATTATTTATATTATATATATATATATATATATATTATACATATTATATATATCATATATATATATATATAATATAATAATATTGATATAATATAAAAATATAATTATATTACTATATATATATATATATATATACTATACTATATTATAGTATTATATATATATATATATTATAATTTTTATTATTTATATATTTATATATATGCGAAACAACGTGCCGCCTCAATAAGGGGATGCAATGATATATGTTATCACTTACACTCACACCCACACTACCTACACACACACCACACACACACAGTACACACACACACACACACACCACCATACATCCGCTTAAGACACTTACATTAAACCACAGACACTTACACTTACACTCCCCCATAGACACTTACACTCTTCCATAGACACAAATATACCCACCCTTAGTACACTATTACGCCCAACCTAGACCACTGATACACCTTACCAACTCTCCCATAGGACACTTACACTAACCCCATTAGCACAACATAATTTACCTTACACTCAACACACGAATACACTCACACGGCAGATCACCCACAACACAGATAGACACACACGACACACAGATACACGCACAACACCACTACCCCTACACGCTACACACCCACCGATAGACCACTTATACCACACTACAGCTCACTCATTACACAGCTTGACACTACACTCACACACAGAGCATACACTTACACACACACACAACACCATTTAACACAGACTCATCTTTGAAGCCTCAGCTTTTGATGCCTCAACTTTGATGCCTCAACTTTTGACTCTTCAGCTTTTGATGCCCTTAACTAATGGCCATCTTTGTCTGGCGAACTAAACTTTATGGACTCTCTCAACCTTGATGGCATGCCTCAGTTGAAGCTCAACTTTGATGACTCACCTTTTGATGACGTCATCTTTGGATACCCCTATATTGATCGGTTCATTTTTGATTGACGTCTCTTTAGCGGCGGCGTTCATCTGTGATGGTTACATCTTTGGATCGACTACAGATTTATTTGATTGGCGCTCAACTTTTACGTTTCCAACTATGATGGTTCCCAATCAACGCGTAAGGGATATTAGGGGTTCTATAGTGTTCTTGAGTATTAGATGAGTGCTAGGTGAGTGTCAGGTGAGTGCCAAATGAGTGCCAATGAGTGCCAAGTGGAGGCTCACATAGTGCAAAGTGAGTAAACATAGTTGCCAATGAAGTGTCAACATAGTGCAACTGAGTGTACTTTTTTCAAGCTTTTTCTAAGGCCACCCCTGCACCCTAGAATGAGGCCCTAATATGGGACCTACCCCCTAGTTATAAGGTGATGAGGATTCGATTGGTTGTTATTACAAAATTGCTAGGGGAGAATCTAGTATGAGTTAGCTCTTGTTTTCTAGCCTACCTGGATCATAGTATAATACCCTAAATTAGGTGTCATACCCCTCATGTTATCAAGGTATTTGATGATCTCGATGGTAGGTATAGTTTATAGAGAGTTGCTAGGATGCTTCCAACTCATGAGTCTACCGTTTTCTTATCCTACCTTTGCCACGCTACATCATAAGTCAGACGAATATATGTTGATGTCTTCCCAGGTTATAAGTGGACCACCAGGCGCAGCATGCGCCCTCCGCGCGAAGACAGGCATTTTCCGCACCCGCAGGTGCGTCCGCCGCGTAACCGCCGCCGCGTTTGCGCCCGCAAGCGCAATATTTCCGCACGACACAAAATTTCAAATATACTATGAGTCATCATTTTTATTTCATACTAAACATTTTTCATTAAATTTAATGACGAATCCTAACCTAACTCTCATACAGACCATTATTATTATTAACACTATTTCATAGTTGTGATATCAAAGTAAAAAATTTCAAAAAAAATTTCTTTTCTAAATATACTATGAGATTCATTTTTACTTCATACTTAAACATTTTTTATTAAAAACATATACTTTACAGCCCTTAAAGCAGTAAAACAGTAAATCAATAGCTTAAATTGCGAGCAGCAGAGGGAATAGTAAGGCTTGTTTTACTGCACTTTTACTGATTACTGCTTTGCATTACAGACCTATTATTTAACACCTATATTTATTAACATTATTTTTTCTTTTATATTTTATTAATACCTTTTTATTTAGAAATTTTTAAAAATTGTATTAAGAAGAAAAAAACCAGAGTGTCTGATAAATAAACATTTTTATTTTTACTACAATTGTACGAAATTTTATTAAAAAACATCAATTTAAGAACCTTAAAGGAGTAAAACAGTAAATCAATAGAGGTGTTACCTAGCAAACAAAGGGATTAGTAGGCTTTTGTTTTTACTGCTTTACTGCTTATTGCGCTATAACTCATATATTTATTAAAACATTATGTCATACATTACATACCTTTAAGCGTAAAACCGTAAATCAATAGCGCTGTTGCCTAGCACAAAGGGATTAGTATCGCTTTTGTTTTACTGCTTTACTGCTTTACTGCTCTTACTGCTTAAACCTCATATATTTATTAACATTAGTTTCTTTTATATTTTTTTTATTTTGTTTTAATACTTTCATTTATTATTATGTTTAGTATTATATTTTATTATTATATGTTTAATATTATTTTTATTACTATATTACTATTTTATTTTAATTATTCATATATTTTTATTATTTTTTTTTATTATTATTATTTATTTATTATTATACCTCAGCGTTATTTAGTTCATGCCTATTGTTATTATTCTTTAGAACACACCAGATTTACTTACACACACCAACACACACACACACAGCACGCATCCTGTTTAAACATATCAAATAATTTCTTTTGTATGAACATAATTTATTAATTTATTAAAACATTTTATGTTTTATTAATACACGGTCACCCATTTAGCATACTCATTTCGAATGTTAACTATAGATCTATTGCAAAGTTTCTTAATATTCTATCAGTGACTGTATGGCGCGTGATGATCTGGGGGAACAAAACCTCTTGAGACAAAGAAGAGTTTATTAGTTGAACTTGTGTAATACTTTTGTTTTATAAGATTTTATGAGACTCTATTCAGAGTTTTTACAATCACAACCCATAATTTTGTACTATTATGATTTTTTGATGCTCCTTTTGGTCTGATGACAGTTAAAGAATCTATATTTTTTTAACGTACTATAAGCAAGTAGAATCGAGTTGAAATCAGGAAGGACGAATGCTCCTTTATCCACCAGAGGCATATGCCACGTTTTTTTACTGTCTTATTGAACTTACTGCTTTAATTTGCATCTGTTTAGCCAGCTGTTGAAAGTAAGTATACAAGTAGCGAAAATATAGTCTACTTCTCCTAGATAATTGAATTGCGGAGTACATATAAGACTATGGTATTTTATTAAAAATCATTATAGGTTTCTCCACTGTGAACAATAGAACAAATTTTATTCACTTATACTCTCAATATCATATTATCTCTCTCTAAATGTGTAAGCGTAGTATTATATTCAAAGTATTTTTAAATATTTCGGATTTTCTTTGATATTATTATTATCTTATGTTATCATTGACAATCCAACAACGAGAAAACAACATAACAACGGCACATGACGCCTAACAGAATACTGAATCTGACCTCTTTCTGGTAAAATGTGTTGAATAAACTACTTTAGGCCTAAATTTAGGATAAGCCTTTTTGATAACCCGGGGCGATGTTAGGCCTGTAATACCAGGCAAATATATTTACAACTGACCGCTCATGTTTCTTTCTGTAAAATGTTAGATTAACGGTCGTTAGGCCTAAAGATTATCGCGCCTAGATTAATTTAGGATATAGCCTTTTGTATCCCGGGCTGATTTAAGCCTTAATCCAGGTCAAAAAATACGCCTCGACTATGCGCCAGCAGTATAGACCAAGAATTGAGATTCAAAAATAAACAGAATAGTTATTTGTATTTTTATTGCAATATATTGTCAAGCTGAAAAACCATGCGGGGTATTGACGAGTAAATCGCTTGGAAAGCAGATGATCGTTTAAGTCAAGCGAAATGTTTCCTTTCCTTGTAGATTGTGGGACGGAGGGTGAAATCACTTTTATGCTGGTGTGAATGAACGTCGGAGTATATGATGGTCGAGAAAAATTATGTGTTTATCAG
>JABUQX010138964.1:27500-32154 GCA_015478945.1 Trachelipus rathkii | reverse complement strand
CAATTAAGCTAACATATCATATACTGAACAAAGAATATAATGTACAACAACAAACTTAACGTAAACTACACACGAATAAACTGCACACATTAGCAAAGTTAACTACTTAACAACAGTAAAGTATCTACAAAATTAACCTATTCACAGTTTTTCAAGCATATCAATGTTAATTTTACATTAACAAAGTAGTATTTAACAAAATTTAACAAAAAATATCGTAACCTAACCTAATTAACCTAATAATCTGTGAATAAATGCTGACGTAACAAAGATTTAACATCAGTGAAGCTGACATAATATCACCTAAACTAAGAACACAGCAAGCCTAACACACCTTGCGTACGAATAATAGGCTTTCAATAAAAATGTTCCCTACTTATCAAAGGTCAAGTAGCTAACACTGCATCTAGATCTCGACCTAAACCATTTTTCCAACATATCAATGCTAATTTTACATTGATGAAGTAATATTTAACAAAGCGTAAGAAAAATATATCATAACCCAACCTAATTATCGCACTAACTAACGAATATTTGCAAACATAACAAAGTGTTCGCGTCATTAACGCTAACATAGCATAACTTGAACTAAAACATGACATATCTAACATACTTAACTTATGAATGAGCTGTTTTCTTTAATCAAGTTCTTTACTTATCAGCGTTAAAGTAACTAACATTGACCATAATTTAATATTAACATGGTAATATAAATACTAACAATAACAAAGTTCCCTACTTAACAACAGTAAAGTAGCTACCACTAACTACAAAACTTAATCTATTCTCACTTTTTCAATCATATCTCTAACATATCAATAATAATTTTACGTTAGCATTGTAATATTTAAGAAAACTTAAAAAAAATTACTTAAAAATTACTTATGAAAAAACTACTAACACTGACAAAGTTCAGGGTGTAATATCGATAAAGTACCTAACATTACACACACACATTAATTATAGAGACACTTTACCTAATACATTATCCGGCCAAACCTCACACTAACATACTGTAATATGACTGTTATTTCTATAACGCCAAACTTCTGTGCACCGTTTTCTTAACGTTGTTTGAAAACATTTATATTTTTAACATATTTAATATAAACATTTCGATTTCTTTTATATTTTTTTAAGCTTTTATTATTCTTTTTTATATTTATATTTTAATAAAGTTTTATTTATTTATTTTCTTTTTAAGTTTTATTTCTGAAGTTTTTATTATTTTATGTTTTATTTTATAAATTTTACTTATTTATTTGAAATT
This sequence comes from Trachelipus rathkii, assembly GCA_015478945.1. Classification (NCBI taxonomy): domain Eukaryota; kingdom Metazoa; phylum Arthropoda; class Malacostraca; order Isopoda; family Trachelipodidae; genus Trachelipus; species Trachelipus rathkii. Next base: position 30,884 of record JABUQX010138964.1, on the reverse strand, counting down.
TTTATTATAAACCTTTTTAATTTAGAAAATTTTATATGTTTTATTTAAAAAGTTTTAAAACAAGAGGTTTTTACTAAAAATTTTATTCTTTTTATGTTTATAATCTAAAAAAATTGAGTTTCACTGTCCCAAAAGCAGTAAATCAGTAAATCTGTAGAGCAATTCACCAGCCACCACACACGCCAATCCATGATCTATTGGCCTATTTATCTATTGATCTATTGATCTAATGATTTAAGTCATATTTTGTTATCATTTTATATAAACATAGCATAAAATAAGTTATTTTGAATAAAATATCATAGTAGAGTGTAATAGCTTACAGACCCTAAAGTGATAAAGCAGTAAATCAAATTATCAAATTACCCAGCCCAACCCCCCACCCATCCATTGGTCTATTGATCTATTGATCTATTGATTCAAGTCATATTTTGGTAGTTGTTTTGTATAAAAATAACATAAATATCATAACCTTTCCTATCTTTTATACTGACCAACGAATAAATGCTAACGTGTCAGAGTTTTCACATCAATTAAGCTAACATATCATATACTGAACAAAGAATATAATGTACAACAACAAACTTAACGTAAACTACACACGAATAAACTGCACACATTAGCAAAGTTAACTACTTAACAACAGTAAAGTATCTACAAAATTAACCTATTCACAGTTTTTCAAACATATCAATGTTAATTTTACATTAACAAAGTAGTATTTAACAAAATTTAACAAAAAAAATCGTAACCTAACCTAATTAACATAATAATCTGTGAATAAATGCTGACGTAACAAAGATTTAACATCAGTGAAGCTGACATAATATCACCTAAACTAAGAACACAGCAAGCCTAACACACCTTGCGTACGAATAATAGGCTTTCAATAAAAATGTTCCCTACTTATCAAAGGTCAAGTAGCTAACACAGCATCCAGATCTCGACCTAAACCATTTTTCCAACATATCAATGCTAATTTTACATTGATGAAGTAATATTTAACAAAGCGTAAGAAAAATATATCATAACCCAACCTAATTATCGCACTAACTAACGAATATTTGCAAACATAACAAAGTGTTCGCGTCATTAACGATAACATAGCATAACTTGAACTAAAACATGACATATCTAACATACTTAACTTATGAATAAGCTGTTTACTTTAATCAAGTTCTTTGCTTATCAGCGTTAAAGTAACTAACATTGACCATAATTTAATATTAACATGGTAATATAAATATTAACAATAACAAAGTTCCCTACTTAACAACAGTAAAGTAGCTAACACTAACTACAAAACTTAATCAAATCTCACTTTTTCAATCATATCTCTAACATATCAATAATAATTTTACGTTAACATTGTAATATTTAACTTAAAAAAAATTACCATAACCTAGCCTAACTATCATACTAACCAATGAATAATTGCAAACATAACAAAGTTTTTCATGAATAAGCCTAACATGGTATAACTTGAATTAAGAACATTAGATAAAACAGCAAACCTAACTTATCTTACGTATGAATAAACTGTTAACATTTACAAAGTTCCCTGCTTAACAACAGTAAAGTAGCTAACATTGACCATAAAACTTAGCATATCTCAAATTTTCAAACATATCTTTAACATGTCAATGTTTATTTTACATTAACATTGTAATATTTAAGAAAAACAAATATTTAGCATAATCTAACCTAAAATTTTACACTGACAGTAATATTTAACAAAACTTACTAAAATTTATAATAACCTAACCTAACTATCATACTGACCAAAAAATATTTGCAACATATCAAAGTGCTCACATCAATAGCACTAACATAGCATAACTTAAAGTAAGAACATAACATACCTAACACGAATAAACTGCTTTCTTTAACAAAGTTCTTTGCTTATCAACGGTAAAGTAACTAACATTGACCATAAAACGTAGCATATCACCCATTTTCTATCACATCTACGACATATAAATGTTAATTTAATCTTTACATAGTAATATAACTCCTAATATCTACAAAGTTCACTACTTAGCAGCAGTAAAGTAGCTAACATTGACCATAAACCTTAGCACATTTCTCATTTTCAAACATATCTCTAACATATCAATGTTAATTTACCATTAACATCGTAATATTTAAGAAAACGTAACAAAAATTTAGCATAGCCCAACCTAAAATTTTACATTGAAATAGTAATATTGAACAAAACTTAACCAAAATTTATCATAACCTAGCCTAACCTAACTATCACACTAACTAACGAATATTTACAAACATAAAGTGCTCACATTAATAGCGCAAACAAATCATAGCTTGAACTGGGAGCATAATATACCTAACATACCTAACTTACAAATAAAAAGCCTTCATTAACAAAGTTCTTTGCTTATCAACCGTAAAGTAATTAACAATGACCACAAAACTTATCATTTTCTCTCATATTATTCAACATTGACATAGTAATATAATTTAATTCAACCCAACGTAACAAAACTAATAAATGCTAACAAAACAAAGTTTTCACATCAATAAAGCTAACTTGGCATAACCTGAACTAAGAACATATTGTAAAACAACAAACCTAACAGATCTTTCGTATAAATAAACTGGTAACATTAACAAAGTTAACTACTTATCAAAGGTAAAGTAGATAACAATGGATATAGAGCTTAACCTAAATCCACTTTTCAGGCCTTATACCAGATTTTGCCGCAAGCTTTCAAAATTTCACTCGCAATCGTATATCCAAAGAAATAAGAAAATCTCTTGTCATTGTGCGTTTTGAAAGCTTGCCTGACAACCAGTTATTATATTTAAAAGACAATAAAAGAATGATTCACTTAGTTAAGAGAAAAGGAAGATAAATTAATAGTGTGGTATTTAGACAGCAGAAAGGGATTCGCCTATTAAGCATAATCTTAGGAAGCATATTTATCATTATCTATGATTTTCTTTCTGGTCGTTTTAAGAAGCTGGTTTTTGTCTGCCATTGTTAATACTTTAATTTATCAATAGTAAAGTAGCTAACACTACCTGCAAAACTTAATCTATACCCACTTTTTCAAACATAGCTCTAACTGTCTAACATATCAATGCTAATTTTAAATTATCATTGCAATATTTAAGAAAACAACAAAAATTTAGCAAACCTGACCTAACCATGATACTAACCAATGAATAATTGCAAACATAACAAAGTTTTCACATCAATAAAGCTAACATATCATAACCTGAACTAAGAACCTAATGTGCAACAACAATCCTAACATATCTTATGCACGAATAAGACTATTAACATTAACAAAGTTCTCTACTTAACATCAGTAAAGTAGCTAACATTACTTTCAAAGCTTAACCTGTTCCCACTTTTTAAAA
>JABUQX010138964.1:20000-22500 GCA_015478945.1 Trachelipus rathkii | reverse complement strand
GCCCACCCAAAATCTGGGCATTTATAAAATTATCAGTAAAGGATGGATTATTGACACCATTTGAAAAGAATGATTCAAAGAATATATACACATAAATAAAAAAAATATATATATAATATTATATATATATATATATATATATATATATATATATATATATATATATATATATATATATATATATATATATATATATATATATATATATATATATATATATATATATATACGGTATATATATATATGGTATTCAAATTAAAGTCTCTCTCTCTCCTCTCTCTCGCTCTCTCTCTCTATATATATATATATATATATATATATATATATATATATTTATATATATATATATATATATATAGAATATATATTATAGTAGACTTCTCATATATATATATATATATATATATTAACTACAAAAAAGCAGACTGGACACAATTCACTAACCAAAAAGAAAACAACATATCCTTTAAAGATCAATAACACATCAACATTCAACAAAGCCATACAAATCCATCACCAGAAGAAACATAAAAAAACTACAACCAAAACTTAACAACTTCAATAGAACTGTTAATCAAACAACGCAACTTGCTCAGAAAAATAATACCCACATCACTCCAAACGACAACACAGATTAATGCCCTAAACACCCAAATCATAAACTTAAACACACATTCTTCAAACAACTTCCAAACCTTCCTCACCAAGAACATCCAACACATGAATAACACCAGAATGTGGAAAACAAATAATACACTGAAAAACTCAACCAACCAACAAACACACACACTCATGAATCCATCAAAAACCCAAACACACAAAACCCAAAATCCAACAAACAACACGCAAACATCCTCACAACTCGCTTCTCAAAGCTGAGTTAAAAACCCACACACTCTCAAAACAGGAAAATCATCAAAGCCCTCAAGAAAGTAAAATTCAACCACTGACTAAAAAGAGCATAAAGAAACTCCAAATGACACAAAACAAAGCACAATTATCATAAAATGCACATCAATAACACCACAACACCTGTACGAAGAAACCAAAATTCTACCCATAGTCACACACCTGGATATGATAGGCAAACAATTCTTTTCCAAAACCAAAACACCTATGCCACATTGCACTCTCTAACTCCACCCACCACAGACTCAAACAACTTCCTTCTTCCCCAGCTCTATATTACAAACAAATTCTGAACAACATTCCATATCCACCAAACATCACAACATACACCAAACAAATCCACACGACACTAACAGAAAATTACTTAAGATGCAGACCACCAAACAACATTTTAAGCAAACACCCACCAGAAAAGCACCAGAATTCAACTCACTACCAAGAACCAGTCAGTCATCCTTGGAAAAGCTAAGATGTGGCCACCACCCTAACTTACAATATTACAAATACAGATTCAACCTCAACCAAACCACCAAAAACATTTGTCAAAACTGTTACCAGGCTCGGGAGGACACATCCCACTTTTTTCTCTCCTGTCTATCTAGATCAATACAGAGCAACATGCAACATTTCATCCCTGGAGGATCGCTGGAGGAAACCGGTGGCGTTGGTGGGGTACCTGGATGTGGTATGGCCACTCCCATGATGGGATGGTCAGGGGTGATAATGTAGAATATATATATATATATATATATATATATATATATATATATATATATATATATATATATATGTTAAAGATAGTATATATATATATATATATATATATATATATATAAATATATATATATATATATATATATATATATATATATATATATATATATATATATATATATTAGGGTAGTACAGGACTCAAAAATTATCATAAAATCAACTTTCATACTTTATATTGATATATGGCTATGGTCGATATATATATATATATATATATATATATATATATATATATATATATATATATATATATATATATATATATATATATAGATATAATATATATATATATATATATATATATATATATATATATATATATAGCGCTGGGATTACTGTAGACATCTCATCAATATTTGAGACCAAATTTTCTGTTCGTGGTTTCTGTTCAGAAAGTTGTTGTTAGGCTTTAAGAACTGTTTAGTAGCAAGCTCTGGCATAATTCCAGAAGCTTTCCACTAAAGAATTCTCTTAAACCTGACTTTAACTTAACTTATCTGAACTTAGAAATTCATTTGAACTTAGAAAATTTCGGTCTCAAAACAAAGGGCCGTTGCCCATTTATTCCCTATATATATATATATATATATATATATATATATATATATATATATATATATATATATATATATATATATATATATATATATATATATATATATATATATATATATATATATATATATATATATATATATATATAAAGTCGTTTTATGATTTAAAACTAACGAACACCCTAGAGTAGACTGCATAGATATCAGTTGTCGGGGTCTCTCGGCCTCTAGGTGGACGACGGGGGGACTTCGTCCCCCCTCTG
>JABUQX010138964.1:12500-15000 GCA_015478945.1 Trachelipus rathkii | reverse complement strand
TTCTTAGCTTTAGACTCAACCCTATCCAATAGAAGGGTGGAGCCGGAGCCCCCCAAATGTGAGAACAGTACTCCATACAAGGGCGAATAAGGCCCTTATATAACTGGAGTAGCTGTGCAGAGGAAAAAAATTCCTGCAACCTGAACAGAACTCCCAGCTTCTTTGAGGCCACCTTAGCAACCATTGAAATATGAGGTTTCCAAGATAATTTGTTGTTTATGCTAAGACCAAGAATGTTTATATTATTCAGGAGAGGATGTTGAGTCACCAAGGAAATAGGAAAGGGTCAAGGTGTTTCTTTGAGAGGGAGATGAGCTTGAGCTTTTAAAGAGTTGAATTTACAAGGTCAAATCCAAACTGGAAACTCATCCAGACTGATAAGGATAGAAATGGAAGCTGAAGACGAGAGCAACTCTAGCAAAAGAGGAAACAGATTTGAAATGAGAAGAATGGAGAGTTGAGTCATAAGAGTGAACAGAGTTATAAGTACAGCTGAGGAGATCGTTGATGAAAAGTAGGAATAAAGTTGGAGATAAAACAGAACCTTGGGGAACACCACAATTAACAGGAAAGGAGGAAGAGGTCACTCCATCAACGAGTGCTGATATGGAGCGAAGAGAAAATTAGACAAGAGTAAGCAAAGAAAGGAGGAAAACCAAAGGAGGGTGGAGCTTAGAGAGCAGCGACGCGCCACACCCGGTCAAAAGCTTTGAATATGTCAAGCGCCACCACGCAAGACTCCCCCATGGTCCCTAAAGGCAGAAGACCATAAATCAGTTAGATAGAGTAGGCCACCAGTTGACCTCGAACGACGAAAGCCATACTGATGATCTAGCATGCAATAGATTCCAGATGATCTAGGAAATGAGAGTTAAGAAGAGTTTCAAAGATTTTAGATAGAATACAAGTGAGAGCTATAGGGCGATAGTTTGAAGGATCAGAGCGGCTACCTTTTTTCGGGATCGGTTAGACATGTGCGCGCTTCCAGCACTGAGGAAAAGTATTAGTATTAAGACATAGAGAGTAGAGTTGAACGAGGACAGGCGCCAGCTCAGAAGCACACTCCCTCAAAACACGGGGAGGAATGCCATCCGGGCCACTAGCCTTCCTGACGTTCATAGATCTCAGGATCCCATGCACACGATCATGTGTAATTACAGGTAAAGACATGGGAAACCTGATAGGAGAAGGAGTAGGAGGAGGGATGCCAGAATCGTCCAGGGTAGAATTAGATGAAAAAAAGGAGGCCGAAGAGATTGGTCTTTTCAGAAGGAGAGTTAGCAACAGAACCGTCAGAGCGAATAAGGGGAGGAAAGGTAGATTTACAAAAGTTGTTAGAGATGTTTTTGGCAAGGGGCCAGAAATTTTTATCTGTAGGAGAACCAAGCAGGTTGTCGCACTTTCTTTTGGTGAAAGTGCGCTTAGCCTGTCGAATAGTATCCCTGCAACGATTCCGAGCAGAATGAAAATTAGTAAGGGTAATAGGAGAACGAGAGTTTCCCTATCCGATACGCAATGTCTCTCCTGAATGGCAAGAAAACATGCTGCATCTCGAACTATGGATTTTGGGGAGAAAAAGATTTAGTTGAAGATGGAATGAACCTGCTCATCCATCAGTGATTACGGCCCCCACCTTTTCAGCGGCGACCGAAGCATCCCCAGAGTCAAAGCAGGATTCATTCCAAGAGTAGTTAGCCAAAAACCTCTCTCTCTCTCTATGCCTGATTAAAAGTGCCAGAAATTACGTTTAGGGTATGGTGGAGCTGCTAGAGAAAAAAGTTATAAGTTAGTCCTGCAAGATTGTGGTCAGAGTTACCAAAAGGAGGAAAAATGGTTTATTTAAAACGAGAAGTGCTGCAGATTGTTGAGAATACTGAATTTACTCTCTTCACAATTGTATCAGCACGAGTGGAGCCCAACCACTTAGTTTGGTGTATGCTAAAAGCCATTAAGTAGAGGACCTCAGGTTTTGGGTGAGAAGATGTAACAGTCTCATGAGAAGAAGTAAGATATCAAAAAAACGAAAAATCTGTTCCATTAAGGGAGCAGTAGCAGAAACACAAGATAATGATAGTAGTAGGGAGAAAGATTTTTAACCACAGAACATCGAAATTAGGAGATTCAAGATTCTCGAGACGTGTTACAGGAGTATTTATGTTTATATAGGCACAGACACCACCATTTAGACGGAAATTATAGAAAAAGTTATAGTTAGAGATATTAAGTTTATTTAAAAAAATCTCCAGATGTCTGGGTCTCAGACAGAAAGTAAAATGTTAGGTTGAGAGTCAGAGAGGTGATATTCCACAGATTCGTGATTAGCACGCAGGCCGCGAACGTTAGCAAAGTCAATAGAAAACCCCCGCCTGCGCGCACACCCATATATATATATATATATATATATATATATATATATATATATATATATATATATATATATATATATATATATATTTTTATATATATATATTTTTATATATATATATATATATATATATAT
>JABUQX010138964.1:0-5000 GCA_015478945.1 Trachelipus rathkii | reverse complement strand
ATATATATATATATATTATTATATATTATAATATAATATATAATATATAATATATATATATATCTATTATATATTATATAACGAGGTATATATAACCTAACAACATCACCACCAAACAACATGCAGATTCCCCAATATAGTACTCCAATCTCGTCATCATTGCCCTACCACACAACAAAAAATACTGATAGATCAAAGCTATCACTAACAACAACATCCAGCAACAACACAACAACAACCAACAACAACAACAACAACAACAACAACAACCAACAACCCAAACGTGCATATTTATTACTCCTCTCTTATCTGAATATAATATTATATATATATATATATATACTATATATATTCTATATATATATATATATATATAATACTATATATAATATTAAATACACTATGCTATAATATATATATATTATATATATTATATATATAGAAGAAGTCTCACAGAGGATGTATCGGGGCTTATAACAGGTAGTAAGTGCTGTTTATATACTGTTTTTCAGTACTCCGCTATATTGAGTCTGAGGATCCTCATTAATGGGTTCTACGCATAAATTGATCAAAGGTCTTGATGATGAAGTAAACAATTGGGGTATAGAGCTGAAAAGAGATAGGAGGATGACTGGTACTCGCCCCAAAAAACTTGCATTTCGACCTACTTTATCAATCCAGTGTACAAAGATGTATGTAGTTAGAGTTTTATACGTAGATTCCATATATTTAATTTATTGAACAACTTGTTGAAAAACATTGTCTTAGGACGAAAACATGTTTGTTGTTTCATAGATAAAGTTGTTTACACAGTTTGCAATAAAACCAAAAGTATATGCTGATCCCTTAAAGCAGCTAAAAAACTAAATACCGCACCCCGAATGTTGTACCCCTCCCAAACTCTGTTCCAATCCCGTGTTTTACAGCTTTACTGTTTTTGCTATACTGATTACTGTTTTTATTGTATTAGCAGAACCCACGCCATTCTATGAAAATAACCACCGTTATAACCCAGTATAACATTGGAAGCTGTAGTAGCCCGGTATAGTAGTAGTTAGTAGTATAGTAGTAGTTAGTATTAGGTAGTAGTAGTTAGTAGTGTAGTAGTATAGTCGTATAGGTTATAGGTGTAGAAACAATCGGGAATGATATTTATTATTAATAAATATTATCTTCCCCTTGTTATTTCCCCAAAGTATACCAATTTATTATTATTCGTTTTTCCAATACCCTTTTGGAACCCTAGACCTTTATATATTTTATATAATGTAATATATATAATATTTTATAATATATCTTATATATATATATATTATATTAATATATATTATATATATATATGATTATATATTTAATAATATATATAACTATTTATATAATTTTTTATATATATTATAATATTATTATATATTATATGTTATTATAAATATATTAATAATCTATAATATAGAAGAGCTCCGTATAACTGCTCTACTACTAACCTATGTGTTGAAAGCCGTGTTTGAAGTTGTCCTGTACACTGACTCAAAAATTATAAAAGTATAATAAAATTAATATATATTAATAATTATATATAATATATCTATATTATAATATATATTTTATTATTTAATATATATTATATTAATATTAATATATATATATATATATTATTTATAATGTATATATATTAATATATATAATAATATATATTATATAATATTATATTAATAATATAATTTATATATATATATTATATATATATATATATAATATTATATATTATATTATTATATATATTATATATTAATATATTAATATATTATATATATATAAATAATTATATATATTAATATTGATGAAATCTCAATATAAGAAATAGTAACCATATATATCTAAAATATATTATATATATTTATATTGCATTATATAATATTATTATTAATTTAATATTATACATATATCTTTTTCTTTCTTTAGCATTGATCTTCTATATATCTATTATTATATTATAATATTATTATATCTATTATATGTAAATTTATATGTATATATATTATTGGTAAAAAATTAACTATAATAATCTATTATTATATATATCTACTAATTATATTAAACATTTATTTCATAAACTTACGTTATTAATGACTTTTATATTAATTTAATACTTACCTGGAATAAATTTAATTATTAATAATATTAGTTTTTAATCTATTAATAAGTTAACATATAAGATTTTTGGTGGATGTGGAGATTACTGCGACTGGTGATAATGATAAAATATATAAATAGAATGATTAGTTATATATATAATATATATATAGATATTCGTTGGATGTGTGGGAGTTATTTACTAGTCTTATCTAGTTAAATCAATGTTAATAGTGTATTTACGTCAATTTTGCCTGAAAAAACGCCATAGGTGATAATTTGTATTATTATACATCCTGTATTAGAGTCTATACGTCGTTAACTCTATAATATAAATTATATATAATATATAGGAACTTCCAAATACTATACTTCGATACTAAAATGTATAACCTTACATCTATCAGTATTAAATTTTCTTCATACTTATTCTATTATCTAATTATATAATTAATAATACTCATTATTATTATTCATATATGTATTATATCTATTATATACCTTTTTATAATAATTATTATACTTTATATAATATAATTTATAGTATAATCTGTACGTCACTATTCCGCGTATATTATATATATATATTAGCTATATTTATTCAATTTTCAAATATTTATATTATATAAATTCTATATAATTTATTATATATTAATATATATGTTATTTCTATTTTCATATATATTTATATATTATCTATTTTATATATTATTATCTTAATTACTTAGTTATGCTATATATTTTAAATTTATTTTATCTTGCTCAAAATATCTAATTCTTATATACTCTATATATATATATATATATATCTATCACTATCTTAATTAATATATATATATATATTATATATTATATATTTACTCGTTATATATACATTAACTGATTATATATAGTTATTAGTCTATTATCCTTATAATAACTCTTATATATCTATATATATACTAATATATTTACTATATATATTATATAATATATTACATATATATATAATATATTATAATTAATATACTATTATATATATATATATATATACTATATAGCTATATATGATATATATATATAATTATATATATATACATATATATATACGTAGTTATACTATATATATATACTATTATATAATATTACTACTATCATTACCTACTATTATATATATATATATATATATATTATTATCGTATATATTATATATATATATATATATATAATATCTATACTATACACATATATATATTATATATTAATCTATATTATACTATATATATATATCATATATATCATTATACTATATATATATTATATAATATATATTATATTATATTATTACTACTAATTATCATATACCAGCACAAAACAACAACAACAATGTCGATACCATCAACACTACCACCAACAACAAACAATCAACACGAGAACAAAAACAACACACAACAACAACAACAACACAACACAACACAACAATCAACAGCAACAACATAAACAAACAACCCAATCCAATCAACATAGCTTCACCTCCAGTACAACAAATAACATCAATACAAACAAACAACAACAAACAAACAACAACAAACACACTACCACTAACAACACAAACTTACCTTGAGACAACAACAAAAAAAAATGCACAAAAAAAAAAATGTATATATTTTGTTAACTATCTTTTTAAATTCAATACCATTTTATGGAATTCCTTCGCGAATTCATAAAGTTGACCATTAACATATCATTCTCTATATGTGATATCTAACCATGACCCAACGCTTTCCAACATAGCAGATCTTTTTTGGTCGTTTGATACGGGATAGGTTAATAAAGGTCATCTTATTATCTCTATGTTTCTAGTACTTAACATTTTCCCTCCACGTCAAGTGTTACAAAACATTTTTTACTGTACCCTACAGGACTTTATAAGCCCAGTTCGGTGCAAAAATTAGCCCCGCCCTTGACCAATGGTGTGTCCATTCACCAGCCCCTCTCTCCCGACCCCATGCCTTAACTTGGCTTATAAGCCTCCTCCACACTCTTTTTACTATTTTAATATTATTAATTTTTTCTCAACATTTCAGTAATAATATTCTTATATAATTTATGCAACTGAAAAATAATATAATCTTATACAGCAAACAATGATAATGACTCACATCATTCCACTGTTTAATTAACAATATTATATACTATATATATATATACTATTGATATATATACTATATAGTATATATATTATAATACCGCTATATTGTGATTGTAATATTGCATCGACCTTCATATTATGCTTAAGTGAAATTAACCTTAAGTATTATAATATATAAGTAATAAAGTATCTTAACTACATTAGGCGTGAGCAGAATATCTTGAGAACTACAGAATAAGTATAATAAATATGCCTCTCCGAATTACTTAAATGACATGATTTACAATCAAATATATATAATTTCAAAAAAAAACAGAAGTCGTATATATATATTAGTATATATTATAAACTGTAAAAGCACTTTAGCTGGTAGTAAGTAAATTGTAGTTATATATAGTTAATATTATAGTAAGCCCATAGTAGTTAATGTTAAGTTAGTAGTTAAGTTCACCATTCACCTACCTTCTTTTCCCCACGTTTTGGGGTAAGGTGCGCAGCATGCACCAGAGAATAACAAAAAAAGTTGTGTAGTAGATATGACGCTAAGTCGAAAAGAACGCCCAAGCCTTACCGCCCCCTTTTTATACCTTTTAGTGATGAGAACACGTCGCAGTCAGAAAATCAACACTAGAGCTTCACGGTGACTCAGCGACTATGGACATTCTTCAATTGTAAGTGGTCATCGCTCGTACGTCTAAGTAGCCCAGGTGGGCCACAACCATACCCCCTCAAAAAAAGT
>JABUQX010138963.1:25000-27500 GCA_015478945.1 Trachelipus rathkii | reverse complement strand
TCATTGATTAACAAACGTCATTCCATGTCATCTCTTCTCTCTCTCTCTCTATATATATATATATATATATATATATATATATATATATATATATATATATATAGTATATATATATATATATATATATATATATATATATATATATATATATATATATATATATATATGTAGCACGAGTAGATGAGTTCATTAATCAAATAAACATAGAATTAAATCCCTCACCTCCTCGGGTACAATAATTAATAAGATGGAAGGTGTATAGAAAAATAGTTGATGTTATTTTCTTTATTAATATTCTTTTTCATATTGTTGTTTTCACACAGAATAATAGATAATTTTTATTTTGTATAATAATCAGGAGTGGGCCACAGACCCTTTAAATATATTTTCGTGAATACTTAAATCCCCATATTATATACATTTCATTTTAGAACAGTTTGCAAGGTGGGGCAAATAATATAATGCCATGTTCCTTACTCGATCTTCATCACCGTTCTTTATAATTTTTATCTTTTTATTCACTGGCGAATCAACTTAGCGTATCAAATGACACTTAAAAGATCTTATTATACGAACATTAATAATAATCTAACACCTTTAATTTTATTACAAAAATAGTATATTTTAGCGTGCCTGGGCGATGCCCAGGACACTTGGTAACGGCTCTGATGTCGGGGCCGAACTAACGTCTTTTCTCCTTCGGCTTCAGATATCGCCGGGAGGAGAAAAGTACTCTTATTGGCTGTTTCAAGTTTAAATAATATACAAAAAGGAATAAACATAGTTATGTGTGTGATTTTATAAGATGTAAGAAAATTTTACCGTACATACTAATACACATAACGATTGGAGCTTTGTTTCTCCTATCATAATAATAATAGCCTTTGCCTCCCAAGAGTTCTAGCTTTATTAATTACAATAAAGATTATAATAGCATTATTTTATATAGTACTATACTTTTAGTACATATTTGGTGCATCCCCGGCTAAGTCAAGAATACCCAGCCTTCAATTCTAAAAAAAATTACATTTTTTTTTAAAAAAATTTTAAAGTCGGCAACAATATTCCGTAGAATTTATTTCATTTTTACCGATAAACTCAACTTTTTTTTTTTTTTTTTTTTTTTTTTTTTTTTTTTTTTTAAACGCCTCGGTCTTCTGCCTATAGACCTGCACCCTCTCGTGATGACGTCAGAGGACAACAAGAGCTCATAACTCCTCCCACTTATGGTATGCCTCACGAAAGTTATCTTTCTCTCGTTATTTCAGCTAAATTTTAAATATGATTTCACATTAATTCGAAAAAATTAATTAGACGGCAACATAAAATATTATAAAAATAATTTTGATCAGACATATCTTCCTAATAGCACATAAAATAAATTCGTATATAACTAATTTATAATAATTTCATTAAATTTTTTACTCAGAGGAATCGAACATCCTAATCTAAGTATCATACTTAATAAATAAAATACAATAATTTTTTTTTTTAAATATGGAGATCTCCAGGCATGCTTTTAAATATACCCACAGACTCAAGGTCTTTGACAAATAGATATTTTAAAATAATAAATTTTAATATTCCTAAAATACCAAGTTACAATTTTTCTTTCTTTATTTCTACGGACACTCCTAACAAGGCCGTTTACAAGCATCTTCGTATCGTTTCACATATCTCTATTACATTTCTTTCTCTTAAAAGAGAAAGTTTTATTATCGTCTTTCACGGAAAATCGTTCGAAGCCCGTGTTACAAATATATCTTAAAGTCTTACTTACAAGTTCAACCTTCTTTCCCTCCCGCTTTTTGGGGGATAAGATTAAGAATGTTAGGGGGATACCCAAATCCTTATTACACATTGTAAACACAAGTTTATTTAAATATACACAAGATTCTTCTAATTATTATATAACCAAAAGAAGTCTATCTGATTTTCCATCATTTTATAACATCAATATGTTTCCGTATTATAATATATTTTAATTACTTTTTAATAAAACAAAATAATTAACAGATTAAATTTTCACTACAAAAACAAAATACCATTTGCGCGGGAGAAGAATTTCTATGTTCTTTCCTGTATTCTCTGAACAACGTTACGAGTGGCTTATGTGCTTTAACAGACAGGCAATTTTGAGCTTTAGTTCGTTCCTCCATAGAGGTGAATATGAATATTTTGGGGTCTTCGGAGTTATGTCTTTTGATTCACCCAAATTTCTATCGAACTTTTGTTTATTTTTAGCAGGCGGAGAGGGTATCTTGGGGGGTATTCTTTAATTTTTCTTCCCCCATTTTCTTCCTCCCAGTCAGAGAGTTGAACACTCCGAATATTGTTTTTTTTTTTTTCTTAAGTTTCACATTTTTAGAGAAAGCTTTTGCTTACGTGCTATTGGAGGTCTCAATTGTGGGGAGTTTTTCCTCTACCCGTCCCCCATATAATAGCAGGACGAAGCTTTCTGGTATCGGCCTTCATTGGAAGATCTTTTTTTTTTGTTTTT
>JABUQX010138963.1:15000-20000 GCA_015478945.1 Trachelipus rathkii | reverse complement strand
CCTCCTTCCCTCTCACCACCAGCCTTATCCTCCTCATTTCCTCCGGTTATTGTTAATATTTCTGTCTTCTGTACGTTCATCCTCATCCCTCAGCTCCTCCAACTCCTCCGGTAAAACAACTCACCACCTCTCGAATCATCTCCTCTCTCTCTGCTCCAACATGCCAGATCGTCCGCATATGCCATTAAGTCCCCCTTCAAATTCTCCCAGTCCCAGCTCCACATTTTCCTTATCACCACGTCTAAATATAATATAAACAGCAGTGGAGATAAAACACTCCCCTGCTTCACTCCTGTTTTCACCTCAAACCATCTATCGTTCTCGCACTCAGTTCTAACATTACAACTGCATTTCTCATACATACTTTCTATTGCCTTCTTTAATCTACCCCTCACTCCATAATTCCTCTCCATAGCTCTCCAGAGCTTTTTCCTTGGCACCGAATCAAATGCCTTTTGCATAGGTCGATGAACGCTACAAAGAATCTCTTGCCATATTCCAGCATCTTCTCCGAAACCATTCTTAGTGTGAATAAGAGGTCCGTCGTTCCTCTTCCTCTTCTATACCCGTACTGTTCTTCTCCGAGTCTCGGCTCTACCTTCTCTCTCAGCCTCCTCTCCAATATTCTTTCGTATATTTTCGCCAGATGGTCCATCAGTGAAATGCCTCTATAATTATTACAGCTTCCTGCATCTCCTTTACCTTTATATATCGGTATTATTATTATTTTTATATATATATATATATATATATATATATATATATATATATATATATATATATATATTTATATAACATAGAACTCACATATATATATATATATATATATATATATATATATATATATATATATATATATATATATATATATATATTTATATATATTATATATATATATATATATATATATATATATATATATATATATATATATATATATATATATATATATATATATATATATATATATATATATATATAGGGACAAATTGCTACCATTGAAAATGGTGAATCGGAAAGTTCAGATCACCCTAGAATGCGAACAAGGTCGAGAAGTCGAATCTCAGAGGTTAGTTCTATATATATACCTATATATATATATATATATATATATATATATATATATATATATATATATATATATATATATATATATATATATATATATATATATATATATATTCTCTATAACTAACTGCTCACGGGCAGAGCCCAATCTAGGAAGGGGTAAAGACAAGTCAAAGGAGAGAATAAATAGTTCACATTCTCCCACCAGACCAGTTGCGAACCTGGGACCCTCGCTTTGTTTGGCGAGTGCTCTACCACTGAGCTACTGCGCTTTTAGTATAAATAAATATAAAATAAAAAAAGAACATTTAGATATATATACATAAACATATACATGCATAGATACACACGCGTATCCATACAATATTATTATTATCATTATTAATATTATTATTAAAAACCTAAGCACTATATTTCAAACAAAAATTCACTATATTTCACTATCAATCACTACTAATCACTATATTTTAATATTATTATTATTATCAGTTTTCTCTGTAAACTTTTTATCTATGAATGGACTCAAATTTTTCATTAGAAGATAGGGATTATTTTCGTTGTTTGATATTAAAAGTAAATCAACATGTTTAGTTTTCTCAACTTTTGTAATTCTTAAAGGATATAATATTTCTTTTTCATCTAGTCCAAATACGTTAACTGACACATCGTTTTGGTTTTCAAATTTACTAATCTGTTTTAATTGAACTGGAAATTCAATTTCTTTCCAATTATAAATTTTAGATACTTCTTTTATTCTTTTTGATAATCTATGATTATTTATTTCTTCTAAACAATCGGATCTTGAAATACACCATTTGAAACATTCGTTATCATTTTTGTTTTGAATATTAATTAATCCAAATTTCGGGTTTTTATATTTTGATGGAGTTTCAATATATGAAGAAGCTCTTTAAGGGTTTATATTTAGCTACTTTTATTTCAAAATCTAGAAGTTTATTGATTATTATCCATCCTGATCCTTCTTTTGTAAATTTGCAAATTTTTTCTTAAGCTAATCATTTCAAATAAAGTATCTCATATTTGAGTCAAATCAGTTATGCTTGTCATAGATCCACTGTTGAACCAGTTTGAAATTATTGATGTTCTTCCATCTGGTAAATTTTTATAAAATTCAACAAATAAAGAGAGATTTAGTTTTAAATTTTTTAAATTTTGATATTGAATTTTATTTTTAATTGTTTTTATTGTATTTTTTATGAATGTTCTTGGATCAATGATTTTTATATTGTTATAATAATAGGCTTTAAATTTATCATTGATTCCTTTTCGACAATTTTTATATTCACATTTTATTGCATTTAATTTATGAATTTTACTTTTTTCATGAATTTTAAGATTTAGAATACTTTTATTAAAATTTGAACATAATTTTCTCTTAATTTCGGAATAATTTTTATCATGAATAAGTCGATTTATATTCTTTCCACATTTATTACTTTTTTATGAATCTTAAAATTTTTAAAAGTTGTGTTACAAATCTCACAAATGGTCATTTTATTATAGATATTTTTATTATAAATGGATTTTTGGTTTTTAATATTTTCAATACACGTTATTTATTATAGAGAAAAAACTATTCAATTTTTATTAAAATATTACAGGTTTAACAATTTTTAAAATAAATGTACTTTTCTTATCTCATCAAGATCTTTCATTTTGCTTTCATAAAAATTTTCACTATCTTCGATATTTTCCTAGATTTTTTTAACTAACTTCATTCTTATTAAATATAGTTAAAAAATAGCAATAAGTTCGGAACCTTCGTACTCAAAAACTTATAAATACATGCTTCATTTATCTTTTTATATTAAGTAGAACCAGATAAAATCAGTCTTGCACTACATCTGTTTATGCATGGGCGTGTGTTTTAGCCTCGCTACGGTTTTTCACTACATCTTTTTATGTATGGGCGTGTCTTTTATCTTCGTTACGTTTTTGCGATGCAGGTAAATATTGAACAGCGGTACGCTATCAAATTCTGTGTAAAACGTAACACGTCTGCCACTGAGACATTTGCTTCTTTAAACGAAGCTTATTGGGATGCCACTCTATCGAGAACTATGGTTTTTAAGTGGCACAAAACTTTCAAAGAGGGCCGAGAAAATGTTGAAGACGACCCTCGTTGTAGAAGACCAATCTCTTCAACAAACTATGAAAATGTGGAAGTTTTTAGAACTGTGATGGAGAGAGACCGCCGGTTCAGTGTCAGAGTGATTGCAGAAGAAACTGGTTTGGATAAAAATGCAGTTCATAGAATTTTGACGAACCATTTGCATATGCTAACAATTTGTGCAAAACTAGTGCCGAAAGACTTGTCTGTGGAGCAGAAAGCCAACAGGGTCAAAATTTGTCAAGAATTACTTGAAAGACTCGATCGAAATAGATCACAATTTTTCGGATAAAGTTATAACAGGAGATGAATCATGGGTTTTTGAGTATGATCCTGAAACCAAACGTCAAAGTGCGGAACGGCACACAAAAAATTCTCCTCTTCCGAGGAAAGCACGCATGAGCAATTCCAAGGTGAAAACACTGATTATTGTTTCTATCGACAGCCGTGGTATTGTGCACAAGAAATTTGTACCTTCAGGGCAGAGAGTTAACCACGTCTTTTACAAAGATGTCTTGGAACGACTTCGAAAACGAGTTCAGTGAACCAACAGACATTGCAGACGATTGGGTGCACCATGATAACGCGCCATCTCACACTGCGCTCTCAATTAGAATTTGGCTAAGAAAAACATTCAAGTACTTCCACATCCTCCATACAGCCCAGATCTAGCTCCGTGCGATTTCTACCTATTCCCCAAGTTGAAAATGAAGTTGAAGGGTCATCGTTTTGGGACGATCTAAAACATAAAAAATACTGTAACACGTGAAGTAAACACACTTCAGGAAAATGACTTCCGGTATTGCTATGAACAGTAGAAGAAACGTTGGAACCGCTGTGTAACCTCCCAAGGGTCATAATTCGAAGTCCAATACATAATTAAATTCGACATCAGTACACTTAGTTTTGGGATATAACATGTATATATATATATATATATATATATATATATATATATATATATATATATATATATATATATATATATATATATATATATATATATATATATATATATATATATATATATATATATATATATATTTATATATATATATATATATATATATATATATATATATATATATATATATATATATATATATATATATATATATATATATATATATATATATAGCATATATATATATATATATATATATATATAAATATATATATATATATATATATATATATATATATATATATATATATATATATATATATATATATATATATATATATATATATATATATATATATATATATATATACTGGATACAAGTCATTCCTTATGATCAGTAGATGGTGGTGATAGTTGTTTCTGATGCTAGTAACTGTGAATGAGAAATTTGAAAGTTAAAAAGGTGTTCTCTGAACCATATTATTTTCAAAGAATTCCCAAGAAATTCTATATTAATCTGACTGTAAAAAGCTCTAATTTTTGACAAAAACGGATATTTTGTTTTGAAAGGACGCAGATGGATATTTGCTTCTTGAGCCAATTTCTCCCCCCCCCTTCCTAAAAATGAACATAAATTTCTGATTTTTCAGCCGATTTTGACCACTAAACACCAAAACTGTGCTTTCCGACGTCTGTAACAAACATTGAGCGTTTTTCTGTAGTCTTTAGTCATTGCTTTGGCATTTCCTTTTTTTCAAACCTGTTTTTGATATTTATCGTTTCTCCTTCTACATTTTTTTTCGTGACCTAAACTTGAAATATACAAGATTGACCATCTGTTCTCATGTAGTGATTTTTGATATTTTGACTCATATCTGAGCAATGGTCGATATTCAA
>JABUQX010138963.1:0-7500 GCA_015478945.1 Trachelipus rathkii | reverse complement strand
TCTCCTCGGTCTCTATTTGGAACGGCGTAGGAACAAGATATTCTATTGGCTGTTTCAATTTGAAATAACACACAGATATAAAAAAGAAAATAAGAATTCAGTAATGTGTGATCTTATAGAAGTAAGCAATGGTTACCGTAATAATAAATTACACATTAAATTTTCAAGAGATTGCGTTTCTGTTGTACGCTACGCATAATAAGCTGTTGTGCCTCACAAATGAGTTCTAGCTTATATATAATTTTACAATAAAGATTAAAAAAGCATTATTTTATATACTTGAGAATAGTAATATTATATATATATATATATTATATATATATATAATATATAATAATATATATAAATATATATTATATATATTATAATAATTATATAATATATATAGATATAAATATTATATATATATATAATATATATATATGTATACATTATTATATATATAATATAATATATATAATATTATAATATTATATATTTATAATATATATATATATAATATATTTATATATATATATATATATATCACAGATATGAAAAGAAAAGTAAGAAAAAGGTTAAGCAGCATTTTCATCATTAGAAATGCTTTTGAGTGGTATAGCTTCGGGGTATCGTGTGGCCTTTTCCTAATAATCAGTAGTTTTATCATTTTTTAAGAATAGAAAAATGTTTTACAGTTGATTCCAATAATGTTTTAGATAAAATATATTAGAATTAATTCTTTAAGAGTCAATATTAAATATTGTATAATTATTTGGAATAATTTTACGAAATGTATAATATTTAAAGTTAAGCGGCTTTTAAGAGAAAGAATGGTTATAAAAACGAGCGAGCTTATACATTATAGCAGCGTTTCAGTCCTTGTCGCCGCTCTTTATAGATTCTGGGACTCCTTATACGGGAATTAAAAGTTTGTGAAGGCGGTTGAGTTATATCTCATTTTCAATGAGCTGCAAACCGTTCCTGTAGCCAACTTGGATTTACTGAAGACTGCAAAGACGAAAGAGATAACGAGAAACCTGAGAGCAAGACTCAGCGAAAATCTTGGGACCTTAAAGGAAGCGTCAGGAGGAAAAACTTAAGAAGAGTAAGGAGCCTCTATTACAACGGCTTCTTCTCAAACGACCTTGACGGGCGATTCCAGGAAAAACAAGGCAAAAAGTACGCCAGAGTGAAATAAGCTGAGAACGACCTGGGAAGTTGCACACCTAGACAACTGCTCAAAGAAGAATTAATCGCCTGTTAGTTGGACCCGAAGTACCAGGGACCACGTCGTATTATTGTGAATAATTGCGGCCTGTCCGGAGAGCTTTTGAAATAGAGACAGCGAAGACTTAAATTGGGGCACTTTTCTGATGATCAGTGACAACTGGAAATTTTCGAAGGCGGAAAATTTGACTGGATACTTTTAACGAATTCACCGTCCTGACTGAAAATTGATCAGAGATGAAAAAACTTACGAAAAAAGAATGGATTATAACTCGTTATATAAGCTATGTCAGGATTTCTCATGGACTGATATGAAAATAGTTCCCAGAACTTTTTATAACAGAAAGAAAGAGCTGCTGAGCCGCGAGGCCGAAAAGGAAGAACGCGCCTTGAAAAGGATAAGACAAAAAAAAAAAGAACGCGCTCGAAAAAGAGAAGGAACAAGAGGCTATTGAGAGAGACCAGGAGAGGAAGAGGCCCTTTTGAAAATAAGAGAGCAGAAAAAAGAACGACCTGCGGAAAAGAGATAGGGAGAACGAGAGGCTAATTGAAGAAGAGAGGCTGTGAGAGAGAGGCCCTCGAAAAAGAGAAGGAGCGCAAATACGAGCTCAAGAGATTGGAGCTCGCGAATCAGACGAGGATAACCAATGACAACCTCGGGAAAGCTGGCAGATAATAGCCAAGGATACCGAAGCACTTACCATCCATTCACCGAACGGAAAAATGATATGGTAGCTATCTTCGAACGGCATTTCGAACGTTTTCGCCAACGACAACGGCGTGGAACGCGAAGCAGGAAAACTGGGTTATATCTCAGTGCGTTACAACCGGAAACAGCGCCCTAGAGGATATATTCTAATTACCTCGTACGTTCGTAGCAACTACACTACCTTAAAGGAGGCCAGCTTGCTGGTAAGATTATAACGCATTAAACATGAGACTTCGCCGCATATAACTATTCGAGGAATATAAAACCCTATTACGTAACGTAATTGATGATAATATGAAAAGGTTACTAAGAACATGACCTAAATAATTTTATCTAATTCGCCAAGAACATGAATAGGATTTGAGGTTGTAGCAAGAGCTCATTACAGTAGAACACTTATTGCTAGCATGATTGACAGATCAAACCGTATTACTACGTGCATGTGGGACGAGATCTTTAGAAGCTATGGTGGAAGAAGAAGACAATTATCTAAGAGCTCACGGCCGAACAACGCTTACACTAAAGCACAAGAAATATGAAGATTAGGTTCCGAATGAATCACGAAGAAAATTGGGATTGGAGGTACCAGAGGTAAGATGCTACAAATGTAATGGGATAGGACAAAGCTCAGTTACGTGCGGATGGTTTATCAATTAATCTTACTAAAATGACCACTGGAAAATCGAGCATGGAGAAAACCGAACAGGAATGGGCGTAAGATACGGCCGAGCCGTAGGTTTACACTCAAGGGGACACCCAGCCGAGTATACAAGGCGAAAATACAAGGCACAGAAGCCGCCCCGCTGATAAACACGAACGTGGGACGACCAACTCGTCGAAGGCCAAGAAATTAGAAAAGATAGAACGGGGAACTGTAGAATTAAAAAATAGAACCTTAATCCCGGATTGTAAAGAATGCTTGCGCCCGATATCGTAGGGGAAAAATGAGAAATAACATCGCCGGATAAACGGAAAGAACGGTTGTTACGGGTTATTCATTTACAAACAGATTCACGCGATACCGGCATGTAGTGTGTACTCGTGAAAACAGGAATATTGTACACCCGGGGGCAAACTAAACGGGCAAGAAGGGAATTTGTCCTCTTCGCTGATAAACGATCAGAGACAGCACCATAAGCGCCAGAATTACGTTTAACACTCCTACTATTAAGGGGAAGTTCGAAAGCGCTGTCGTCTTCCTGATACCGATACAGAACCTTAGAATTCGAATATAGAAGGAGCGAAATAAATCACCGGATTGTTATGATAATTGAGGAAAAAGATGAATCGGTAGCTTTGGGAACCGAATTAGAGGATTTAACGGGAGAGGACGAACCTCCGAAAATAGAAGATCCGCTAGTGAATCTTGAAAAATCGACCGAAGAACTTTGAAACGAACTAGCAGAAAGAAACGTTGATCGGTCAAAATCAGTATGAGGAAATAAATATTCGAAAGAGATGCTGCAAATCTGTGTTGGAATATTGCTGTGGACGTGCATACCTAAGAAATAAAGGCAAAGCTGTTACGAGGAGAAAACCTTCCTATTCCGTAATCGGAAAAGAGAACAAAACGCCAGAGGATTTTGATGTCGATTCAGATTTTGATGACGCCGCCAAGAACTTTGAAGAATTACTGAAGAAAATAGCGTTGAAGTAAATCAAGAATCTGAGATTTCGAGAGTACAGGAAGAGGATCAATGTGGAGTCAAACGAACACTGTCTCCTATTCAGTCAATAGATTACTCAGAAGAAGCTAAACCAGACATTGAAGAACTGGGAATGGAAAATGAATCAAGAATCGATTCGACAGAAGTTGTCCTGGATTGGAACGAATCTGATTTAAGTTTAGAATGTAATGAAGAAACCCAACACTTTGCAACTCCCTTAATTACAGAAGATTTTGCCCACTTGTGGCGTGATGTAAAGACAACCAACGGAAAGTGTTGTAAAAAGAAATTACAAGAGAAAGGGTTGGAATTCAACAGAGTCGTCTCTAATGCAGGTTGACGAGAATTTTTGAGAGCTGATGGAAGAGTTGATGAGAGAGAGAACCACGCGTCGTATAAACCGTGCGGGTTAGAGAAAAAGATGCCACTGAAGAAGCGGACTTTAGGAGAGAGGCCTCTTCAGGTAGTGAATGAACGAGAAACAGGAAATAATCTAGAAAATGAGATGCAGATACTACGATCATCGGACGAAGATTCGGAATTTAAATTCAAATTGTACGTATTGAAAATTTAAGAAAAAACTAATTTTATTATAATTTTATGTACATTAAGAACTAGTATGATTTCACAAATAAGACGAAGTGCATATTGGTAATAAAAATTTACAAATATTTGAGACATTTCCATCTATAAAAGATAGAACGAATCCCAATATTGAGGACATCCCGTAAAGATCATGTGAATCAAATTCAGCTCTTCGTCAGCTTTTTGAATATTACATTCAAATGAAACACATTATTTTTTCAATCGCTGAAAATCCCGTAAAAATAAAACTCAATTTTAAGATTTGACAAAAAATTTCAAATGTTGATAATAAAAGGAAAGCCGAGCAATCGTCAGCTATTAAAAAGCTGATCTAGTAAGTTGTGAAAAGTTAATATGTGAAAATTAAGAAAAAGCTAATTTGAACATTTATAATTTTTATTAGATAAACAGGTCTTCATACCAACTAAGATAAAATTATCCAGGTGTTAATAAAAACAAGATATGAGTAAATTAATAGTAAAAACGTAATTTAGAACTACAAACTATAATAAAGTCACTTTTCTGCTTTTGAGTTGTGGGATCGGAAATAGCTTAGAAACGAAAAAGTGACATGCATATTTTTTAATACGAGAAATCTTGAAAATACACCGTTTAAATAGGCTGTTTCATATTTGTTACAGATGTTTAATCCATTAATTAATTCAAATGTTGCATAAAAATTGAGACAGCAAACTCGCACTTTTAGAGACATCTCTAAATGTATAGTGATATACACACGCAAAAGTTCAATATTTAGAGTTAAGAATTCTTATGTAAAGACACCTGCCCCGATTTTCACGTAACTTAGACGAAAATGATTTTGTGTAAAAACAGATAATACTCATGAAGAGAGTCAATTAAAACGCCTCGTATCTCACACGAATAATAAAATACAGATCCGTAAGATAGATCTGATTAAACTCCTTTCTTGCTTGTTTGAAAAGCTAGCAAGTCGCGACAGTTCACAAATCCAGAACCTACACACCTTACACGAGCGATTTATATCAAGTGATTTGCGTTCGAGAAATCCACCGGCCCTAGATAACAACTCCAGAGTTTTTTGACTTAATGTACACCAAGGCACTAATTGCGAGATCGAATTACATATGGCGTACTCTTCATGAACATTGAATCATAAACGTATGATCGAGGAGTGAGCGAGACAAATCTCTGTACTTTCGTGATAGAGGCTTCAATACTCATATTATTCTATCTATATATATATATTTAAGATGAAGAAGGTAATAGTGTAATATCTTATGTCCCGACTGCGTCAGAAATCCTTTCTTATCTATTTCTTAATTAAAAGCGACAGATTCGTTATTGTTCACAGAAGTGAACTATAGATACAATATGCATAGTATACAACCTCCGAATAAGCACGAATACATAACCTATCATGACAATTTGCATGTTTAATGCAGAAGAAATCGTAAAATATCAGACATCCACTCCGATTTGAAATTCAGCATATCTCATAAACTGAAACACCAATTCATAGTTAAGTTTCTTCTAAATGCTTGAACGCACTATATAAACACTAACCTTTAGTTGAGCTATATTGCTCTTGGAATGTGTGTCCGTAGTTTAGTAGAAGTATTCAATTAAGTTTCTTGTTTACTACATCTATAAGTTATGAAATAGATTATATTTGCTATCAATTAATTCTCAGCATACCTATTGTATTAGAGCTATATATGCTTATTCAAAAATTGTAATGTGAAAAATTTAAGAAAAGCGAATATTTACGAAGTAAAACTTTTTTATTAATTAATAGACATTTTTATGGATAAAAGCTAATAATATATCTTACGTTTATATATAAATACATTAGATTGACATAAATTATTTTCAGTGAAAAATAAGCTCAATTTACTAAATCACCTAAAACTATTCAATAATTGCACTTATATACTAGCTTGTTTTAATTTAGATAAGGCGAGTCTCAATGATCATACACAAGGATAATATTTTATTGCGAGTTATAGCTGACAAAAGATACGCTAGTCATTAAAACTCATATCTATAAGATATACGGTCTCAATAATCTACATGTGTTCAATTAACGTATAGCAACATTTCATGGATATATGCAAACTTCGCGTGACGCGCTAATAAGAGATCTAAATTTAATAAAGTTAATGTGATATGTAGATATATATTCTACAGAATTTCATAGCTGCATATCTATACTGTCACTGAGTATCAATTAGGATTTTATTCATGTAAGAAAACTCAGGCGTATTTGCAGAAAGACCTGAATGGAGATCATAATTCTGAGAAGCCTGGAGAGAACTTTTATAACTCAAAAACAAGATATTTGAAATGCTTACATTTTAAAAATCATTAAAGAGGATCACATTTGTTGAAAAGAGACAACAAGCCTTTGCAGAGAAATAGGCAGTTTCAATTGAAACTATCACATATGAATAGTATGTAGCTAAGGAGATGCTAGACCTGCATAACAACTTCGTAAGCGACAACTACTGACATGACGAGCATAATCGGGAAAATAATGCAGTAAGTCGCTTCAGATGCATATAACAAATAGTAACGACCATGAATAGTGTCACGTCAAATGCTTGAAATTAGGAAAAATCGTACTTTTAAGAGATCTATATTTTAATGTGAAAATTTAAGGAAAAAAGCCTAATTTAGAAGTTAAATTTTTTATTAAAACAGTTTTCACAACATATGAAATGGAATACAAAAACCAAATATCTGAATTCATTGAAAAACGCAATTTAAGACACCCTAAAACTATTAATTAAATTCACTTTTCTACTTTTAAAATGCATTTCAAATGAAACACATTATTTTAAAATCATAAACAATACCCAAAAAATGTCTAAGTTTGAGAATAACCAAATAATTCAAATGTTAATTAGGAAAAATCGGACTTTTAAGAAGTTCTAAATTTGTTAATCTGAAAATTTAAGAAAAAGCAATTTTAGAAGAATTTTTTATTAAAACAGTTTCACAACTAATGAAATATTTGGATATAAAAGAGGGAGAACTAAATCATTCATCGTAAAAAACTTAATTTAAACACCTAAAACTATCAAAAAAATCTCCTTTTCTTCCTTGTAAATTGCTTCAGAAAACACCATTATTGTATCCAAATCTAAACCACCCGAGTAAAAACGCAATGTAAAGATTAGGGCAACATAATTTCAAATGTTAATTAAGGAAGAAATCGTACTTTAAAGTATCTAAATGTAATGTGACAAAAATTAAGAAAAACAGCGCCGTTAATTTTAAAGAATTAAATATTTGTTTTATTAAAACAGTTCACAACAATTATGAGAAACCAATAACACCTAATAGGTT
>JABUQX010138961.1:12500-15639 GCA_015478945.1 Trachelipus rathkii | reverse complement strand
TATATATATATATAATATATTATATATATAATTATATATTATATATATTATATATATAATATATATATATATATATATATATATATATGAGATTAGATCACTACGAGGAGAACCCTTTTCAAGAAGGGGCAGGGAAGAAGGACAGAAGAGAACCCATCCAAGTCTGAAGCAAATCTCTCATGTGGGTGCAGATGCAGTACTTAAAGTATGGAGATTAAACACGGTAGCCATTAAAAATCTGTAATGGCGTTGAAAGAATTCCACAGAAAACAGAACTGCGGAAGGTAGGACGTACCATTAGCGAGTAAACCTGAAGATACTCAGGGGATTACCCAAATGATCGACAAGGATAATGGTCAGATACAGGGACATCAAAAAATTCCCTTACAACCCGCGCGCAAGGCCGTTAGGATCAAGGTTGCGTGAGTTTTTTTTGATTTTTTTTAGATCCGTAAAAGATCTAGATAAATCGTATGAAACCATTAGAAATGATCTTCCGATCATTTACGGGAAAGGCCTCTGGCTTCACGTTCAAAACCACCAAAGTAGGTACCGGACCGAACGTAAACGCGTCGCGCCTTGGAACGCGTGTGGCCCTTGGAGACGCGCCGTCGCCCTCGAACTCGAACCTTGGAATACCCGTCGCCTTAACTAGGACTTGGAGAACGTGCCGCCATCATGAGCCAAAAGAGCCAACTCCACCGGGTTGGGGCTTGACAAGCAGCTACTGACATGACTTGGCTCAAATGTTCAAATGCGGGCGATCGGGCACTCGAAACGCGTCGCGGGTTCCCCGACCTTGGAAACCCCTAATTTGACGCTCAAGCGTCAAAATCTAACGAAGTGATGTAAATTTCCAAGTCAATGCAGCAGATATTGGACTTGGAACTACTTGCATGGTTGTGACTTTGACTAATGAGAAACTTATTAATTAAAACTTTGTAGAGTGGTTAGCGTGTATTTAGCCTACAGTTTTTTCCTTTGGTGGTAGACTTTGGTGGTATACTATGCAATTTATTTTCTGACAAAGCCCCAAGTGGGCTTTGTGGATTTACCAATGAACATGCTTGGTGATTGGGTCTATTTAGTTGACTGGGATAATCTCGATAGGACCATGTGACTTTCCGCACCTCTCTCCCCCGGAACTAGTTCCCGCGGCGTTAGTCCCATTTACTTCCATTTCCTCCGCGGCATGTCCACTAATTTATAAGAACAGCAGGCGGAATGAAATACAGAATGGAGAAATTGAAATAATTAGAATGAAAGATGTGTGTTAAAAATTAAGACAAGAATAATAAAAGCCAAATATGACCGCAGTACGGACATTATTATTATTATTATTATTATTATTATTATTATTATTATTATTATTATTATTATTATTATGTATTATTATTATTATTATTATTATTATTATTATTATTATTATATTATTATATTATAAAATGAATATTTATAAGGCGAATGTCGTAATTATTATGTAAATGCTCCTGACTATTAAATATATATACTATATATATATATATATATATATATAAATTATATATATATTATAATATTATATATATATATATATATATTATATATTATATAGTATATAGTATATATATAGATATATATATTATATATATATATATATATATATCAGGCAAGTGCCGTGACTTGTCTCTCAGGGTAGGCAGGCTTAATTTTAATATATATATAACTAGTATATATATATATATATAGATATATGTATATATATATATATATATAATTATATATATATCTATATATATATATATTTATATATATATATATATATATATATAGAGAGAGAGGAGAGAGACAGAGAGAGAGAGAGGAGCGAGAGAAAGAGCGACGGAGCAGAACAGAGAGAGAGAGAGAGAGACGAGAGTCTCAAAAGAGAGAGAGAGAGAGAGAGAGAGAGAGAGAGACAACGAGAGGGGGAGAGAGAGAGAGAGAGAGAGAGAGAGTGAGGGAGAGAGAGAGAAGGGGAGAGAGGAGGAGGAGAGAAACGAAGAGGCAGAGAGAGAGAGAGAGAGAAGGTGAGAGAGAGAGAGAGAGAAGATGAAGAGAGAGAGAACGGAGAGAGAGATGAGAAGGAGAGAAGAGAGAGAGAGAGAGAGAGAGAGAGAGGAGAGGAGAGAGAGAGAGAGAGAGAGAGAGAGAGAGAGAGAGAGAGAGAGAGGAGAGAGAGAAGGAGAGAGAGAGATGAGAGAGATAGAGAGAGAGAGAGAGAGAGAGAGAATGAGAGAGAGAGAGAGACGAGAGAGAGAAGAGAGAGACGAGATGGAGTGGAGAGGAATGAGAGAGAGAGAGAGAGGCTCTTGGGTCATTTGAAAAATGGTTAAAAAATAATATTATAAATTTAATTATTAAAAAATAATTTCACTTTTTTTTAGATTTGAAAATGAAAAAAAAAAAATTAGAACAGGGTAAAGTAATTTTGTTGCTTTCACACCATATTTGAATATTAATAATAATATCAAATGTGGTCTTGTTGTGTTTTTCTTTTTTTTATACCCAAAAAACCTCAATTTTAGTTTTTATGATGTAGTAATTTAGGAATTTACTATAACGTATGTTGACTACCTTGAGAAAGAACTCTTTATGTCACCTTGTTCACGATTTCAAAATATGAAGCTTCAGTTTTAACTGGAATATTCTGATTGAGCCGTTATTGAGTAGAGTTATTTCAGTTTTTTTGTACCTTATTAATAAATAATCCTTTCAGTTCTACTTTTGGTCACCAATTCTTTGCAAGTCTAGCCTACTTACAACGGGTGGCCCAACCCGTAGGTTCTAGCGAGCAACAGTGTTTTCTCGCGTACCGTTTTAATCGTTGCTCTAGGCTCGCGTATTCACATTCATCACGAAATAAAAAATAAAAATTTTCAAAATTATATTTATAACTATATATATATATATATATATATTATATATATTATATATTATATATATATATATATATATATATATATATAATATATATACTATATAGTATATATATATAAAAGTTTAGTCATTAGTTAAACACTTACATAATATTTATTATAGTAATGCCTTAGTAAATTAGAAGGTGGTGAAAATTACTTGAGATTTAGCATATAATATAAAATATAAATCTTAGTAACAA
>JABUQX010138961.1:0-2500 GCA_015478945.1 Trachelipus rathkii | reverse complement strand
TATTATTATTAATGTCATAATGTGTGTGTGTATTATTATATTAAATTACAATCATATAACAGTTACAAGTAGTTAAATCTTAAAAAAGAAATGCCATTTATAATGCCAGTATACCATATATACTTCATGCCTTTTACTAGTTATTAAAAATAATAATAATAATAATAATAATAATAATAATAATAATAATAATAATAATAATAATTAATAATAATAATAATAAATTCATTCTGAATCCATTAAACCATTAAAGCGGTAACTTATTATTTAATCCTTATTAATTTTAGAGAAACTTTAAATATGTATTTTATTTGAAAAGTTTCCTTTTAAACGAGGAATCAATATAACTGTATGTATATGTATAATAATATATATGTATGGCATAACTATATTACATATATATATGTATGTAATATATATATATATAATAATATATAACTTATAATATATATATATGTATATATATATATATATATATATATGTATAGCATATATATATATAATTATATGTATATATTGTATGTATATATGTATATATATGTATATATGTATATGTTTTTTTTTCTATCTTAATATATATATATATATATATGTATATATATGTATGTAATATTGTATAATATGTAGTATGTAGCAGCCAACATAATATGCCTTCTTCCACCTTTACTATACTCATAATAATAATATATATATATATATATATATATATATATGTATATATATGTAATATCTAATATATATATAATATATAATATATATATAATAATAATATATATATATAATAATATATATAATATAATAATAATATATTTATATGTATAATAATATGTATATATATGTATATATATATATATATATATATATGCTCTGCTCTTTAATAACGCTAAACTTCGTGAGAATCTTTGCCTATATATATATATATATATATATATGTATACTCTGCTTAATATGTATATACGTGTAGTATATGTATATATATATATATATATATATATATACTTATATAATATCTTCTTTACCTTGTATGTATATGCAACCTTAATATATATATATATATATAATAATAATATATATATCGTTAAATTATTATTATTATTATTATTATTATTATTATTATGTGATTATTATTATTATTATTATTATTATTATTATTAAAAAAGTCAATAAATTCATTTACATCGACTGTGAACAACCGTGACTACGTATTGTGAATTAATAAAAAAAAAAAAATTAATGATCCCATATAGGTAAAATATCAGGAAAACCTTGATATATTGATATTCGATTACTTTGAGAAAAAGTGCAGTGAAAGAGTGAGTTCTTAGCACTCACGGGTGTTAGGGGGTACAGGGGGGAGCCGAGCCCCCGTTACGTATTAAGTGTTCGAGTGTCACGCATTTATGGAGTTCATGACATAGGAAAGGTTATTTATTTAAGGTCAACCTTATATACTATCTATCATATCGATTTTTAGGCCCGCTGGGTATATAGAAATATCGATATTTTTATCATTTTATCGACGTCATCATAGTACAAACCAAATCCTTCGGACATAATTCAAGTTTTGTCAAAGTTAGGCCCTATTATTATTACATTTATTTTTAATTTTTTTTTCAGAATTTATAAATATTTTAATTTATATTTAATTTGCTGTTTCAGCCTTATTTTTTTTTTTTTTGTTTATTAATAAATAAATTTTGAGTTTCTTGAATTAATTGAGCATAAATAACAATTAAAAAATCTCTAATAATAATAATAATAATAATAATAATAATAATAATAATAATAATAATAATAATAATAATAATAATAATAATAATAATAATAATAATAATAATAATAATAATAATAATAATAATAATAATAATAATAATAATAATAATAATAATAATAATAATAATAATAATAATAATAATAAAGAAGAAGGATGTTTTATTGAAAAAAATGTTAGTCATTTTGGACATATGAAATTTTTCAAAGTACAAAAGAAACATATAGCTATGACAATTTTTTAAGACCCACACATGACACATTTTTGTGTGTGTGTGTTCATAAGACATCATATTATAAACCGTTCACGACAGTGTTTGTTGCTCACGAAATGTTATATAATA
This sequence comes from Trachelipus rathkii, assembly GCA_015478945.1. NCBI lineage: Eukaryota > Metazoa > Arthropoda > Malacostraca > Isopoda > Trachelipodidae > Trachelipus > Trachelipus rathkii. The sequence continues at coordinate 386 of JABUQX010138961.1, read as the reverse complement.
AAGATAATTAGATTTAAAGTGCCGGTGCTGCTTTTTATATAAGCCTTGACCTATTGGTAAAAGTGTTATTATTATTACTGTATTGTTGTCAGCATTATTTTTCTTTGTCAACTTGATGAAGCTCGTTGTAATAGCAATTATCATTTGAGGTTGTCATTTTTGGATAAATAATTCAAAAATGACGATACTTTTGCTATATATATGTATATGTAATATAGCCAACTATATATGTAGCTATAATATACTATTGTAATATCAGCTATAACCTGTGATATAATATATATATATATATATATATATATATATATATATATATACTGCTGCTATGTGTGTGTGTGTGTGTGTGTGTGATGATGATGTAGGGAGGTTGTAACCCTAACCTTCCC
>JABUQX010138960.1:32500-40000 GCA_015478945.1 Trachelipus rathkii | reverse complement strand
ACCTGATGATAACTCTTCGAAGAAGGGTTGCCAAACGCAGCTGCGTAGCAATGTTGCAGGTCGCCCTGGGATCGTGGAGCGGTTCACGGTATTTTTTCTACTCTTTGATTGTACATTCTTGTTATTCTTTGTTAGGAACATTATTCACGCCATTTACTTGACCACGGTATTTTTAGTTCTCGTTCATGTGTTATCATCTAGCCCTTTGACTACGGGTCAATTCTTTGACCACCCTACCTTTTCATCACCCTTACCATGGTCGATTTTTGTTCACGGAAGTATCTTCAGTTTGCCCATTTTCGATACTATTTGGACCACGATATTTCGCCTAACATATAACATGGGTATGACCACGGTGGTTTTTTGGGCATCTTGTGCTTCAGCCCTGCTGATACTACCCAGCTTAACCGATACTGGTTCTTTTGGTCCCAATACAATACGGGTCGTCTTCGACCCACGCATCCTTCATAGTTCTTTTGCCTAACCTGATATTTAGCCTGGACCAAACAGACATGGGTCACTTGACCACGCTATTCGATATTTTTTGATAGCCCAAATCATCAAAGAAGCACCCAGGGGATACTTAATAGCGTCTCCATGAGCATTGATGAGCCAGAGGCCAGAGTGACATGAGCACGACGTTGCTATGCCACGAGTTGCGAAAAACACATGTGCGAGCGCGCCAATATGCGCCACTGAGTCACTTCAGTCTTTTCTGCTTCCAGGCTGGGTCAGTCGTCGAGCGGTGCCCACCGTTGGTAAGGCATGATTCTGATTGGTGTACATTGCTGGTCTGGCTTACTGCGAGTTAGTATTTTCGACATACGACATTTAAAGCGCTTACACTTCCATTACTACATTAAATCATATACACTTAGATCATGCCCAATACGCAGATGCATACACACCATCACACACCGATGATGACCCACAATGCCCAACCAGCATGAATGCCTCAAAGAGCTGATGCCCTTGATGTTCACGCCATTGATGCCTCGCTTGATGCCATCTGAGACGTCATCCCTGGATGCCGTCACGGATGTCAGCCTGCAGCTGATGATTATCTGATGAAACACGCTGATGGCTCGCCACGCCACATCACAGAATTGAGTTAATACACACGCTTCTGTTTCAGCGAGAACACAGCTGCAAAAGAGAGCCGCACTCGCAGATCGCCAGCTGTGTTAGCAGGCCAGGCAGCGGCGTGTGCCTGCAAGCGCATATGCTGCACTGCAGGCGCAATATCTGGGTGGAATGATATACATATGTCATTCATTTTTACCATACTTAAACATTTCAAAGAATTTCTTTTCAAATATACTATGAGTCATTCATTTTTATTTCATACTTAAACATTTTTATTAAAAACATTTTCGCGAACCTAAACTATAACTCATTACAGATCTATTTATATTTTTTACTCAATACTTTTTAATTTATAAATTTTTAAAAATTGTATGTAAGAAGAAAAAGCCAAAGTGTCTGATATAAAATCATTTTATTTTACTACAATTGTACGAAATTTTATTAAAAACATATACTTTACAGATCTTAAAGCAGTAAATCAGTAAATCAATAGAGGTGTTACATAACACCAAGGGGTATTAGTATGCTTTTGTTTTACTGCTTTACTGCTTTAACTCATGTTTTACTGCTTTAACTCATGTTTTACTGCTTTAACTCATATGTTTTACTGCTTTAACTCATATATTTATTAACATTACATACCTTAAAGCAGTAAATCAGTAAATCAGAAAATCAAACCTAACACCTAGGGGGTTTAGTATGCTTTTGTTTACTGCTTTACTGTTTTAACTTTCTGTTTTACTGTTTTTAACTCATATGTTTTACCGCTTTAAATCATATATTTATTAACATTGTTGATTGTTTGAGCAGGTCAGTAAATCAATAGAGGTGTGACCTAACACCAAGGGGGGATTAGTATGCTTTTGTTTTACTGTTTTACTGCTTTAACTTTCTGCTTTACTGCTTTAACTTTCTGCTTTACTGCTTTAACTTTCTGCTTTACTGTTTTAACTTTCTGCTTTTACTGTTTTAACTTCTGCTTTATTGTTTAACTCATATTTATTAACATTATGTTTTCTTTTTTTGTTTTAATACTTTTTATTTTTTTATTCTTTTTATTCTTTTTATTTTATTTTTATTATTTTACTTTTATTATTATTTTATTTTGTTTTAATACTTTTTATTTTTATTCTTTTTATTTTTTTTATTTTATTTTATTATTTTATTTTTATTATTATTTTATTTTTATTATTTTTATTATTATACTTAGTGTTATTTACTTCATGCCTATTGTTATTATTTAGAACACACATACACACCCGCACACACACACACACACACACACACACACACACACACACACACACACACACACACTTACACTTATACACACATTCACTATGACACTTATACACACATGCACTATGGCACTTACATTTACCCATAGACACTTACATTTACACTTATACACACACACACACACACACACAGATTTACTTACACAGATTTACTTACACTCACACAGATTTACTTACACACACACACACACAGATTTACTTACACTCACACAGATTTACTTACACTCACACAGATTTACTTACACACACACACAGATTTACTTACACACACAGATTTACTTACACTCACACAGATTTACTTACACTCACATATTTACTTCACACACATCATCACAGATTTACACACACACACAGATTTACTTACACACACACACACACACACACACACACACACACACGCACACTCACTTACACACCCACACACACGCACACTCACTTACACATATAACGTATAATTTATTAAAACATTTTATGTTTTAATTAAACACGTACATTTATATTACTCATTCAAATATAACTAAAATTATTTCAAAGTTTCTTAAAACTTCTATAATAAATCAATCATTATCTTTGAACAAAGAATTTATTATTAACTGTTAATACTTTTTGTTTATAAATTTTATAACTATCAAGTTTTAAAAACTTTTAAAATTTTATGAAATTTTATTAAAAACATATATTTTACGTACTTAAAGCAATAAATCAGAAAATCAGTAAGGTCAGCCCCTAGCACCCCCTCTACACCAAGCTATGCCACGTTTTGTTCTATTGACTTACTGCTTTACATCATCTTTAGCGATGTAATAAGTATAAAAATAACAAAATAAGTTCTTCTCTGCTAACATAACATGTATTTTATTAAAATCATTCTAAGTTTTTATTTAAAAATAACAATTATTCACTTACATTTATATTATTCACTCGATGTTACAAAAATATTTCAAAGTTTTTTAAATAATTTGGATTTCTTTATTATTATCTATGTACATTGACAATCCAACACGAGAAAACACAACAACCCGCACTCGTTACAGATACGAAACTGACCTCTCTCTGTAAAATGGGTTGAAATAACTACTTTAGCCCTAAATTTAGGATAATCCTTTTTGTACCCGGGGCGATTTAGGCCTAATACCAGGTCAAAATATATTTCAAACTGACCTTTTCTGTAAAATGTGGTGCAATAACTACGTTAGGGTTGGTCGAAAAAAGGTAAAGTTAGATGCTTCCTTGTATCACAGGCGGCCAAGCCTAATACCAGGTCAAAAAGTAATTCCAGTATATACAAGAATCGAGAATCAATGTTATTATTTTATAAATATATTTCCAAACTGAAACATGCTGGATCGGTAAGATCCTTTGATCAGGTAAGAAGAAATGTTTACCTTTCTTGTGAGTGGACGGAGTAATCCTTTTTATCTCTATATGACCTCGTATGTGATTGGTCGAGAATTATTTTATCGTTTTTATCGCTTTTAGGTATGAAAAACATGTTTTTTCATATCCTGAGCCCAAGTTTCTTTATTTAAACTCTTAACATACATGTAAATATTTATTTAAGAAAGTAAAAATAAGGATAATAAAAACTTTACTATATAATTAGAAATTTAATAATCATTAACTTACAATGATTTATATATATATATATATATATATATATATATATATATATATATATATATATATATATATATATATATATATATATATATATATATATATATATATATATATATATAAGAGAGTTTTAAAAATATTCAAGCGTGTTAAATATATTTACAATGGTTTATATATAAGGATAACATTAAATATAATACTTCTACATACATTTTACACATGATGTTTTCGCCTACTTTATATTAAAATTCTTTAAATCTTTGCAAATATGCCAATCATTTATATCATTATCGATGATATAGTTTCGTGTCTCAGTAATACCTTCAGTTAACACATACGTAAAAAGTTCCCACTCAGATATCATAGTATATTTACATTCTGGGTCACCTGCATAAATACATTCTTGCCATTGTTTTCTAAGTAGATAAATGAATTTCTGTACGTCTATAGAACTTAGGAAGCGATCGATGATGGTAGGATCATCGATCAGGGTTTTCTTAAATGCGTAGTATTCTTGGTATAACATGTAATGAATTACGGTTACGTAATTAGATAACACATATGTCTTCTTCAGCTGTATTAACATGCGCTTACGTACCTCTAACATATATTTCATCTGCGCTAGGCCTGAAATGTAGAATCCAAATGATGTAGGTTCAAATACGGTTGTTTCATTATTTCTCTCCCATAATCTAACTTCCAAACTGATTATGTTTTGATGTTTATAAAATGCTAGAGTAAGTTGCTTATCGCTGGTTTCTTCGCACAGGCTAATAACTGTTTCGGTCCAGTTTAAAGCTGAACTTGGTTTAAAGTATTCTGTAAGCCACTCTTCAGTGTGATTACATATACAAAGTAATTCATTTGGACTCACGAAAATACGCTTGGTATTATAACAGGGTGATTGGGTAGCACATTTGAAAAATTCAAATCCATCGGGTTTTCTTTTATATAAGAATGAAACCCTACTTCCAGGGATCTTGATTTCCCACTGGACAATGTCTTGTATTGAGGTATACATGTTAAGGTGAATCATGATATACACTTAGTGAAAATAGAGCACTTTTATTACAAACCAGAGAACTTGTGCACCGCTTAAGAGCCAAAACGAGTATGATTTTAAAATGAGTTTGGATCTAAAACACGCATCCTCCAATATAATTTTCATCCAATCAGAGGTAGGGCTCAGGATATGAAAAAACATGTTTTTTCATACCTTAAAACCAATAAGATAAAATTATTCTCGACCAATCACATACGAGGTCATATAGAGATAAGGATTACTCCGTCCACTCACAAGAAAGGTAAACATTTCCTTCTTACCTGATCAAAGGATCTTACCGATCCAGCATGTTTCAGTTTGAAATATATTTATAAAATAATAACATTGATTCTTGTCTATACTGGAATTACCTTTTGACCTGGTATTAGGCTTAAATCCGCCTGTGAAAAAGGTTTATCCTAAATTTAGGCCTAATGTAGTTATAACGAAGTTATTGCACCACATTTTACAGAAAAGGTCAGTTTGAAATATATTTGACCTGGAATTAGGCCTAAATCGCCCCGGGATACAAAAAGGATTATCCTAAATTAGGCATAAAGTAGTTATTTCAACACATTTTACAGAGAGAGGTCAGTTTCGTTTCTGTAACGAGTGCGGGTTGTTGTGTTTTCTCGTGATGGATTGTTAATGTACATAGATAATAATAAAGAAAATCCAAATTATTTAAAAACTTTGAAATATTTTTAGTTAACATTGAGCGAATAATATAAATGTAAGTGAATAATTGTTATTTTAAATAAAATCTAGAATGATTTTTAATAAAATACATGTTATGTTAGCAGAGAAGAACTTATTTTGTTATTTTTATACTTATTACATCGCTAAAGATGATGTAAAGCAGTAAGTCAATAGAACAAAACGTGGCATAGCTTGGTGTAGAGGGGTGCTAGGGGCTGACCTACTGATTACTGATTTATTGCTTTAAGGTACGTAAAATATATGTTTTTAATAAAATTTCATAAAATTTTACTAAAAGTTATTTTAAAACTTGATAGTTATAAAATTTATAAACAAAAAGTATTAACAGTTAATAATAAATTCTTTGTTCAAAGATAATGATTGATTTATTATAGAAGTTTTAAGAAACTTTGAAATAATTTTAGTTATATTTGAATGAGTAATATAAATGTACGTGTTTAATTAAAACATAAAATGTTTTAATAAATTATACGTTATATGTGTAAGTGAGTGTGCGTGTGTGGGTGTGTAAGTGAGTGTGTGTGTGTGTGTGTGTGTGTGTGTGTGTGTGTGTGTGTGTGTGTGTAAATCTGTGTGTGACTGTAAGTAAATCTGTGTGTGTATGTGTGTGTGTGTGTGTAAGTAAATCTGTGTGTGAGTGAGTAAATCTGTGTGTGTGTGAATCTGTGTGTGTAAGTAAATCTGTGTGAGTGTAAGTAAATCTGTGTGAGTGTAAGTAAATCTGTGTGTGTGTGTAAGTAAATCTGTGTGTGTGTGTGTAAGTAAATCTGTGTGAGTGTAAGTAAATCTGTGTAAGTAAATCTGTGTGTGTGTGTGTATAAGTGTAAATGTAAGTGTCTATGGGTAAATGTAAGTGCCATAGTGCATGTGTGTATAAGTGTCATAGTGAATGTGTGTATAAGTGTAAGTGTGTGTGTGTGTGTGTGTGTGTGTGTGTGCGGGTGTGTATGTGTGTTCTAAATAATAATAACAATAGGCATGAAGTAAATAACACTAAGTATAATAATAAAAATAATAAAAATAAAATAATAATAAAAGTAAAATAATAAAAATAAAATAAAAAGAATAAAAAGAATAAAAATAAAAAGTATTAAAACAAAATAAAATAATAATAAAAGTAAAATAATAAAATAAAATAAAAAGAATAAAAAGAATAAAAATAAAAAGTATTAAAACAAAATAAAAGAAAACATAATGTTAATAAATATATGAGTTAAAACAGTAAAGCAGAAAGTTAAAACAGTAAAGCAGAAAGTTAAAACAGTAAAGCAGAAAGTTAAAGCAGTAAAGCAGAAAGTTAAAGCAGTAAAGCAGAAAGTTAAAGCAGTAAAGCAGTAAAACAAAAGCATACTAATCCCTTAGGTCACACCTCTATTGATTTACTGATTTACTGCTTTAAGGTATGTAATGTTAATAAATATATGAGTTAAAGCAGTAAAACATATGAGTTAAAGCAGTAAAACATGAGTTAAAGCAGTAAAGCAGTAAAACAAAAGCATACTAAGCCCTATGTTGCTAGGTCACACCTCTATTGATTTACTGATTTACTGCTTTACATCATATTTAGCATATGAGTTAAAGCAGTAAACATATGAGTTAAAGCAGTAAAACATGAGTTAAAGCAGTGGTTAAAGCAGTAAAGCAGTAAACAAAAGCATACTAATACCCCCTTGGTGTTAGAGGTCACCTCTATTGATTTACTGATTTACTGCTTTAAGGTATGTAAAGTTTATGTTT
>JABUQX010138960.1:0-2500 GCA_015478945.1 Trachelipus rathkii | reverse complement strand
TGGAATATAGATCACATAGTGAAAAATGTTTGAACAGTTTAAGGGTTCTCAGAAATAGAGTGTCAAATTGGAGCATACAAAACTATTGCAAATAGGAGAATTTGTTTCATTCAAATTGAGAAGTAACTTACTCACAGAGAAGTAAACAGATGACTCCATATCTTATGAAGAATTTTATTACTGCTTTCTTCTATATATAAGCTTTGAACCTAAATCTTTGCACAGTCCTCATTTCTCGTAATACACATATTCTGTCAGACTTTACGACTTGCATACCCCCTTCGATTGCTCATTTGAGGCTCTCGCTCCATAATAATTGTCTACACGTCGCCGAATCTTACATTATAAACGTTCTCTTGGACTAAACACCATTATAAATTATAACGAATATTTAATCAGCTTGTTATAGATATACCATCACATTCCACAGGGTTTTCTAAGGTGGCCTCTCAAAGTTTGTCTGAGTAAATTCTTTTTCAGTTACTTAGTCTAGCTATATAATGGTCTTATCCACCCCTGTATTGGATTATTTTGCTCTCCAATTAAGTGGGTTAGTTCCTGACTTATTAGCTAACTCTTTATTCATTTAGGATTAGACTCGAAGGCTAAGGTACTAAGAGACTTATTAAATTACTAGTCTCATTACTTTACTGAACTCCTCCTTAGACCCTTCTTTTCTACCGCTAAATATATGGTGATCATTAGCTTTTCTTTTTCTTATAGGTATTTAGAGTATTGTATAATATACTAACTGCATAGGTGCCTACGTTGGTTATATTATAATACTCTTATAGCATTATCATTATCTATCCTCATCTGCTTATATATCAGTCTCACCTGCGTAAACATACGAATGAATGGATGTGCCATACTTTCTACATTATAAAAATATTGATAATAGTGAGAGCTCTCTCTCTCGCGCTCATATATAACGTTTCTTATTGATAGGTTAGCCGTTTAACATCTTTCCATAAGCACATTCTGTTTTGTAGTTTGAATCTGCTCTTCATTTGTATATTTCTTGTATATTATTCTCAAATCTTTACTTCCCTTCTAAAACTCACGTCTATGCCCCAAGGGATTGGGATAGGTTTGATTATGATATCCTTAATATGTGATAGATTATTGCTTTCCATAATCCTTAGTATAAAATTATAATGCTAGCTCATCTGTGGAACCAATAAGTGAGTAGGGTTCGCAATAACGTTAATAAATTACTAAAATCATCTTACCTAACATTGTTAACTTTAATCGTATACCGGGCAGGAGACGTTATATAGCAAAATTCCGATATATATATATATTATATATAGATAACATCTTTCATAAGTTTTTTATGTCAATATTATATCGTATTATATATGTATATATATAGTATAGGAGTACTATAGGGCAAGTACATGTAAAGTCTTTTATCTCTACATATAGTTAATATTTCTTAAAGTAGCTTATTCAGTAAGTATTCATTTAATATATGTATTATTGATAGCTTTCTTTTCATAATAATTGAAAGTACAGTTAGACTGAGTAGTGAAAATTGCCTCTATAATTATTTAGCTATACACAAGAGATGTTAATATAATGTTGGCTTTATCAAATAAGTTGGAGAAATTAGAGAGAAGATCAGAAGCAAAGTCTCTCAAAGTTAATCTGTTTATTACGGGCTTTATACTTCACTCTTTAGAACGGTAGATACTTGTATTCACAGTGCTGTGATGCGCCGTATTATATTGTTGATACATCTCTCAACTAATAGGATAAACACTTAATTGTTCTAGTGCGTTTTTATATTATAACTTTCTGCAATGCTGAAACATTAAATAGTGTTACATGCTCTCTTACAAGTAATACTATATCTCTGGTAAAAAATTATGCACCACACATCTTTGATCTTATACCACTGTTCTGCATCAATTCTCTTCTCTTCAGAAAATCCACTTATTACAGATAGTACAAACATATTCTCACACCTGTTCGTATGGTATATAGGAAAGCTCTCTGAAAGGAATATGCAAGAGAGCACGATATAATAATCTCTTTCTTTTTCTTTAGAATTTTGATTTTATAAAAAACCTCTCTCTTATCTCTATATTGGACTGCAGCACACATATCCAAAAATCATCGATGGAAATAGATGGAAATTCCACATACAGAATATTTTGTACAGGTGTAGAAACATTAAGTTTACAAAAAGGATGAAACAATAATTAAGTTGTGTGGTCGGAAGTAGGAATGTTGGGGTCTGTATTTTTGGAACTTGTTAATTTTTGGTACAGTAATTTCAATACCCAGCTCTGAAATACGCTACACATTCTTCAAAAATCTGCTGAAACTCTAAAGTTGCATTTTCTCTGATGGCTTCAAGTTTAGTTTTAAAAATTACTTACGAGATTTGTTCCTGACAGGACGAATTATATTAAATTAATTTAACCTCTGCCCACTTTATATTATTAACAAGATATGATACTTAAGTATTTTTTAGGTCTTGAAAATTTCTGGT
>JABUQX010138959.1:5000-12683 GCA_015478945.1 Trachelipus rathkii | reverse complement strand
TAGTCATAAAATATATATAATAGTATTCTTATAAATATTATTATAAATTATATATATAATTATCATAATATATATATATATATATGATATATAATACTACCTATAATAATAATAAATATATATATATAATATATTATATATATATAATAATGTATATAACCCTATAATCTAATTATACTTATATATATATAACTACCTATACTACCATATCATATAATATATAATAATATTATATTATATATATAACTATATATATATATAAATATATAATATATAACCTATAATAATTATATATGTGTGTGTGTGTGTGTGTGTGTGTGTGTGTGTGTGTGTGTGTGTGTAGGTGATGTGTGTGTGCATGTTTGTATTTTGTTTTTTAATTAATTTGGTTACTGAAAATTGGTGATTGGAAATAATACTTTTATTTTTAATGTATCAAATTAATATGAAAAAATAATGTCTCAAACCCTCTATTTTATTCAACCTTTATTATACAAATAATATTACTAATTAATTAAAATTCATTAAAAATAATTAGATAATAAAAAATTTAAGTGAACAACTTAAAAACATTTTTTTTTTTATATCCCATTTCACTTTCTTTTTTTTTTTTTTTTACTTGTAAGGGACTCACTCGAAAACCTTGTCATTCTGGTATTGCAGAAAATTATGCAAGCCATAACTCATATTCTTGAGGAAACACTTGCAAGACAGACCCTAAATAATAATCTAATTAATAGCTGACAATATTTAGATTGAACGACAATGATTTGTTAATCAGTTTCACTTTTATTAAAAATTAAAAAAAAAAAACAAGTAAAATTATTTTATTTTAACATTACAATCAGGGATGCATTAAGTCGGAAAAGTCTGGATCGGAGTCGTGGAGTCGTTTGCAAATTTTCCAGGAAGAAGTCGGAATGTCTTCTTAATATCTTAACAAGTTGGAGTCGGAGTCGGAGTGGAGTAGAAAATTTATTAGTACTATTATTATTATTATTATTATTATTATTATTATTATTATTATTATTATTATTATTATTATTATTATTATTATTATTATTATTATTATTATTATTATTATTATTATTATTATTTATTAGTACACTATTGTTATTTAAAAGTCATCCTTAAACTAGTTAATTTTAAAGTGGCTGTTTTAAATAAAAATTAAAAATAATTTTGGCTATATAATTGGTGATATAATTGTTTCCGAAAACTGAAATTATATTTGTTTGTACATGTGTTGCGCTGCGCCTAAACATCTTTATGTCTTTACTATTTTTAGCGGATGGTGATTTTTTGACTATCCGCGGATGCGGATTAGTAAAAAATTACAATTTCCGCGGATTGTGGATGAGGATTTTAGAGTCTTAAGGCGCACAGTACATATAATATATATATATATATATATATATAAACCACTATACTATATATAATAATATATACTATACAAATATATATATACTAAATATATATCTATATATATATTTTATAAATACCTAAAATATATACAAAATATATAATAATATAAAGAAGAGTTGCGAAAGTTTACGTAGCTGATCAGGACAAGTAAAGGGGATTATTTCTTAGCATGGTTATAAGGGCGACCAGAGATAGCAAACCTGTCCTTTCCTTTGCTGAATACCCTCTTGGACCAAGTGTTAGATCTTATGCGAATAGAGCAAGATCCTCTTGGAGACCTCTGTTTTGAACGAGTTTTTGAAGCCTAATGAAAGAGATGCTAGTTCTACTGGATAAGAGCGAAAACACTACCTTACCCGAGAGTAAATATAACCATAGGAACAGGGCATCGGAAACAATTGCGAAAAAATGGTTTTCTAAAATGCTCTAGTGTTAAGAGTTTCAAAGAGTTTCGGGCCAAATGAAGATGTTGGACCAACTGTCAGGGCGAAAGCCCTTCCTGAGAGTTTGTATTATACAACATAATATATAATAATATACTATATATAAATATAATAACTATATACCCTATATAAATATATATCTATACTATATAATATATATATTATAATATATATATATAATATACTATATAATATATATTTATTTTATTATTACTATATTAATATAATAACTATATAATTAATATATATATAATATACCTGTAGTTACCAGATTGCGAGATATGGACCCAACTATTTTTTGACACACCCCACCAATCTCTTTCCCCCAGCCATCAACCCAATTTGAAAAAAAAGCCCGTTTTTTCAACTAATTAACCAACTATATAATTATTCAATTATGATATAAAAAAAAAACTAAAGCTTCTGAAGCCCTTTCAAAGGGAGATTTTGCTTCTCTTTTCTTCGTAAATGTGATGTGCAGTTCGCTGGAAAAGATGCTCGACTAAGCATACACTTATTGAAAAGGGCATGGTAAGTATTTCCCTGCGAGATCTAGCAAGATGTGAAAAACTGTTTACAATATTCACGCCATCAAACCAATGGATCATTTACGATTCCAAGAGCTTCAGCTTATTTGATTAATCTTCGATCAATGACCACAAGGTGTCCTTATGACACCTAAATGAACAAGAGACTCTTCAATACGCTGCTATCTTGTTTCGGCTAACAGATAGTAAATGTGATTCTGTTTTCTGCAATCTTTTCCTTTTATTGGCTGGTGAAAATTTCTGGCTTTAGCAGCATTTCATCACAAGGCATACTAAATAAATTTTCACCCTTTGTGAAAACACGTGGTTCAAGAATTTTGGTTGTATCTAAGATCCAGAAAAGTTACTATTGCAAATAATCCGTAATCGTTTGCAGATTCCTTCGACCCAATCTAATTATCATTCTCAACAGCATTAGTGTTTCTGATCACCATATCGAAAGTCCCTTACTTTTTTAATAGCAGCATTTAGCACAGCTTTAATCGTTGCAACTAAAGAAATCCCGTCTGACGTAATTTACAAATTTATGAAAGATAAAATACATTAGTTACTTCTTCAAACGGTTTAAGAAAGAGTAATAAAATTACCTTTAAAATTCGTGAGGATGCATCATCACCTGTCAAGGCTTTCACCTTTGTGTTTATTCAAAGCATTAAGGTGAGACATCTTCATTTTATATTAAAAAATCTCTCAAGCATTGTACCAACTTACTATCAACAGAAGTAACTGAAATACAAAAAATCTATGGCGTTACCAGAAAGTTTGAGAAAACATTTAAGTATCAATTCATTAATGCAATACATCCGCTATCGCAAAAAATTCATGCTTGATTGCGAAATGACAGGATGCGGGTAGAGAAAAATATGCGGATTTTTGGATGTTTTTTTTATTTTTTCTGCTACAACAATAACTAGTCTTTACGAGTATTTACAGTATAAATTAGCTTTTTTTATTCTCAAAAGCAGCGAAAAAAAAATAGTTGAAACAAAAAAAATGTTTATTGCATAACTTATAGTAAGACACTAAGCTGATCAGAGATCGAAATTTGGAATTTTGACTGCGGAAGTCGGAGTCAGGAGTCGGAGTCAGAAATTTTTGTTTAATTGGAATTTCGGAAGTCGAAAATTTTTGATATATAAAGTGGAAAAGTCGGAAGTCGGAAAAAGGTCGCGGAGAGTCGGAGTCGGAGTCGGAAGTTCGAAAATCCAAATATGAATTTTAAGGAGTCGGAGTTTCAAGAGTCGGAAGTCGAAAAATGATTTTACGACTCCGCCAGACCCTAAATTACAATGTTTAAATAAATGAACAAAATGTTTAAGATAAAAAATAAAAACTAGAGCGACATAATCTACTTTCAAATTAATTTATGGAAATCAGTAATGACCCATATGACGATAGTCAGGTGTACTTATATATAATATATATATAATATATATATATAATATATATAATAATAATATAATATAAATCATATATATATATATATATTAAAATATATATATATATAAATATATATATATAATATATATTATATATATATATATATATAACTATATATATATCTATTATATAATATAAAATTTATACCTATAATACCTACATATATATATAAATATATATAATAATATATAAATAAATATAATAATATATAAATATTAAAAAAATATATATATATATATATATAATATATATATATATATAATATATATATAGATATATATATATAATATAATATAATATAATAATATTATTTTATATAATTTATATCAAAATATATAATATATATAATATATATACATATACTAATATAGTATATATATAATATTATATAAATATCTCTATATATTTCATATAATATATTAATAATATATAATATATATATATATATATAGTATAATAAATATATAAATATATACCATACCCTATATACCTATATATTCAATATCTATAATAATATAAATCCCATATAACTATATGTATATATTAATGGCTGGGCGATTATATTTTTTTATATGATAGAATACATTTTTCTCTCTATTTTCTCAATTTATTTTATTTACTTTTATCATTTTCATAGAATTATTATTTTTTTATTTTTTTATTTTTTTATTTTTTTTATTTTTTTTAAGACACGTATTGCTTTTTTAATAATTATTTTTTAAATTAATAAATAATAATAATATTAAATACCATCCCTAATAATAAGTTTAGTAAAATATAATTGATTATTTAGTTTGATTAAGTTATTTAAATTATATATATATATATATATATATATATATATACTACTATATATAAATATATAATATCACGACTAAAGCTATATATATGATATATATATACATATACATACATAATATATATATATAATAATAATAGTATATAAATATTATATATACCCCTCACTATATAATATATATATATAATGATATAATATAGACATGGAAAAATATATCTGAGTAATCCATTTTATTTATTTCTTTATTAGAAATGATTTGAACGAATTTAAATCAATTTTCTTTATAATATTGTTGAAATATACTTATCATCAGTTAGGAGTTAATGGTGATAACAAGGATAATTAGTAATTTAAAAAAATAAAATTTGCCTAAATATAAAAAAAATCAAAAAGTCATTATTTTTTAAAAAAAAATCACGTAAAATATCAGTTAATTTAAATCATTGGATTGCGTAAAGGTATACAATCGAATCGGCATATTATATTAATAATATATATATATAAATAATATAGCTATATATTATATATATTACCCCCTAATATATATAATATATATAAAAATATATTAATATAACAATATATAATATATTATATTATATATAATAATATATATATATGCATGTATACCTTATATATATACCTATATATATATATATATTATATTTATTTTTATTATATATATATACTATACTATATAAATATATATATATAAATAATATATAGTAGATATATATATATATAAATATACCTATATACTATCTATTATTATATATACTATAAGTTAATATAATATAAATTAATATATATATATATATTATAATAATTATATAAATATATATATATAATATATATATATAACAAATATATATATATAATATATATATAATTATATATATAATATATATATATAATATATTATATTATATATACTACTATTATTATAATATATAATATATTATATATTATATATATATTATCTATATATATATATATAATATATTAGTATATATTACCTACTATATATATAATATATATTATATATACTATACCCCATATATATATATCATTACAATATATATATATATATACTATATAATATAATAATAATACCACCCTATAATATATATATTGAAAAGCAAGTAGAGGAATTAAATGACTAAGACCCCTATTTTTTTTATTTCCCGTCCCTTCTTCCGTGAGTTTGGTGACATTCTGCAAATATATATATAATAAAATAATATATATATATATATATAATATATATATATATATATATATATTATGATATACTATATATATATATATATATATATATCAAATTGACTCATATAACATATAATATATAATATAATAATATGGTAAAAATATTTAATATAAATATATTATTTTTAAAATAACGTATATATATATATTTACTAATATATATACTATATATACAATACTATATATTACATTACTATAGATATAAACACTTACTAGCTAATATATATAATATATATATACGTTATTATATATCACAAAAAATAATATATATATGATTTACATACATAGTATACTATATATACTATATACATTTATAATAAATATATAAACGTAAACTCCTAGAATCACTATAAGTAAAGTTAGAGAAAGAGATACTATATATATAATATATATATATACTATATATTACTACATAATATATACATATACTCTATATAATATATATACCATATTATATACTATATATATATTAAATATATATAATATAATACTATATATATATACTATATACTAACATATAAACTCTGCCCTAACTCCTCATATACCCTATTACTTAATACTATATATATAAACCCCAATTAAAAGATATTAAAAATAAAATAATTACCTATATTTTGTACTTAGAATTGTACAATCTAATAACTCCAAACGTTCTTTTCAATTAATTAATTAAAAAGAAAAGAATTTAAAAGCGGTCTCCACTTACGTAGATATTGACCCGGAACCTTAGGTCACACAAATTTCTTCCACTCGAGATCGAACCCGAAACTTCGACCACATGTTCAACACCTCAACCCAACGCGTTTAGGTGCTTAGTAAAATTCATTTTTTAAAAACTACCTATTTCAACTATTGAAGATATAATCAAAATGCTTATGGCACATTATGTATTTGTAGGTGGAACTATTCTTTTAAATTACAAGATAAATACCGGAGCCGGATAAGTAAAGTATAAATTTTTTAAAATTATATTGTCTTTTTTTTACACAAACTCTCGCCATTGGTAATATAACTTACCCCCCAAATTACCTAAATTATCTATAATATATATATATTCTACCATATACTATATCTACTATATTATATATATATATATATAAATAAATTATATATATATAGAGAAATATATATATAATATTTGTCATCGTAAATTGTCTATTTCTGTTTAGACAATGTAGTTGTTGAGAACAATAGATATATATATACTAATAATAATAATATATAAACTATAGCACACCAATATAATATATATATATTATCCATATATAGCTCACTCACTCACCACTACCTAGATACCCTAATACTACATATATAATAATTATATTACTATTATTAATTTAATCTACTATACTCATAATATATTATATATATTACTACCATATATATATAATATAATATATATAATAATAACATAATATACACCTACTACTACTACCAATAATAATAATATACTAGTATATATATTTAAGTCACCCAACAGGGTAGCTCAGTGGTATAAAGAATCTCTTGCATCTCTAATTTACCTTATCGCGGAAGCGAGAGTTCAGAATCATCGTTTCGGCTGTTTGTAAGACAAAAATTTCCCTTAGTAAATTTTTTGCAATAATTTAATTACAGTTTACGATATAGTGACCCACCTTACCCCCCCCCCACTAAGCTCACATCCCACACCCATCACCTTAGAAACATAGCCAACACATAAACCCACAGAACATCTATTAAAATACAAAATTTTATACTCTCTCTCTACTATATTCATCATCTC
>JABUQX010138958.1:15000-42762 GCA_015478945.1 Trachelipus rathkii | reverse complement strand
GTTGTAACATTTCCGAATTCTGGTACTGCACACTACTGAACATTCTCAGTAATTCCCCGCATGTGAGTCGGCTTAGCTGTCCAGAATTCTATATGTATGATTATCTTTCGACGTACATGCCAATCCTTCAGTCGCCTTTCTTCTTTTCTCTGCTTTATTTCCGTTTTATGCGCTCCACTTATGTAGCCTTCTGACAATTATCACGATCTCTTGCAAGCCATCTATCATATCTCTGAAACATGAAGACCTATAACGATTTGAAGCCATCTGTATTCGACGAACTATAATAATCACTTATTTCTAATGACAAAATTTAAAAGTAAAAACTGAAACAGAAACGTTTCGTTCTCGGAACGTTCCTGACATCAGAAAAGCGATCCGTAAACCGTTCTTTTATTTCGCACGAAACTCTTTCGAATGGCGTTCTCAAAGAAACTGCAAGAAAGCTTTTCATTAATAATTTTCTATTTAGTATATAGTATATATATATAACTATATATATATATATATATATTATATATTATATATATTATAATATATATATACTATATCATATATATATATATAATATATATATATACTATTATTATATATATATATATATTATATATAATATATATATATTATATCATTAGACATTATAAAAATTTCTTGCACAGATTTGAACACACATTCGAACGAGGTCGATCTTAAGCGAAAATTATAAAGTTTTTTTAATTTTTACCTTTGTATTACACGCTCGAACTTTGATTTTGTGCTTAAAGAGTTTCAAGACAAGTTTTCATCCTTATTTATTATATATATATATATATATTATAATATATAGTATATAATATTATATATTATAATATATATATATATATATAATATATTATATCATATTTATATATATATATATATAGTATATATTGCTCTATGATCACAAAAACCCAGAAAATGGCAGTTTTGAAATTTCTTGAAATATTTTTGAAAAGCGTGCTAAAAAAAATAGGTTACAGGCACCTACGCGCGGGGGCCCCAAGCGCGGGGCCCTAAAGCGCGGGGCCCGGGGTCATGGCCCAGTTGGCCAATTGGGTAATCCGGACCTGCTTGTACGGCTCTGTACAAGATGGATCTATACCTTAAAAGAGGCTTGTTTTGCAATGCCTGGCGGAATATAGCTCATTCATTTAAAATACGACGGTTTACTCATATCGAGAGAGGAGTTACTAACCAAAATTTTTTCCTCAAATTAATGTATAATGATTGGTTAGACTTGCAAAATAGGTTTTATATTAGTTTAAATTAAAGTCTACTTTTAAATATGACATTTGGTAAAAAAAGAAAACACGCCTTATGATGAACAACTTAATTAATTCGTCATTGGAACCAAACAATTCATTTTTTAAACCTCAAATTTAGAAAGCATGTTTAAACATCATACACATTTGACAAAAAATGTAAGACGGTACAAATACAACAAGTACTGTAAAAAAAGATAAAAACGTATGAATTCAGCAAACTGATAAAGTGTCACAGATGAATGACACCTTATATCAATCAGAAATGGAGATGGTTCATTCTTACAGTCGGGAGGGGAATGACTCCTAGAAACCTCATTATCCTTAATTAAGAATAATTGATAAAATCCAAGATAATATCACAATCACAATTATTAATATTATGCAAGAATACTATTGATTCTGAGTCCTACCTTTCTAGCTATACTGATTTTAAACGAATTCATCGTGAAATCACATTAGCTTGTGCAACGGATTCATCATGAAGTCACATTAGCTCGTGCTGTGTGTAGTCTTAAAATATAGGGATATTTTCAGTAAAAAAAAATAGAAATCTTAGCCAAATTTGAATTATTTATAGTTTAGAGCCTAAATATCCAGAAATTACATTGGTTGAAACAACTATTAATACATCCTCAGTTAAGTTAGTAAATATGATAATATGAACATATAGTTGCTCCAAGAATTCTTTCCATCAGTATGAAACAGACTATGTAAATTTCCAATGGATTTCAAACACATCTTGGTCCTCTACTGAAAGATGGAGAGAGAGGTCCATCAAACTAAAGCATAGGTGTACAAATTTTGCATTTAATACAATAGAGCAGTCATCGGAAATTGCGGCACAAATTAAGAAAACAATAATTACAAATTATTACATGAAGCACAAATCCTAACCGAGTTAAAGAAAATAAATTTAAATCATATTAATTTTAAAAGATGTCGGATATAAAACTTGCCAGTCCGTGTCTTAAATGAAAGCAGTCAGACTTAAGCCATGGTTATCATACAATATTCACAAACTGGGAAAATTTGATTGTAACGTGCCATTACATGACATGGTATTTGATAAGACTATGACCCCGGACGGGAGTCATGGACCCAATGCTTTCATAGCTACAAATTTAGAGGATTCTCGTAGGCCTAACCAAACCTATTCAAATAGGCCTATGTTCTGTAAGCAGGCCTTTTATGATACGAGCCATACCGATCGTAACCGAAAAGAATCTGGCGGGTATTATCTGGTCAGGTATGAAAAACCATACCATCATTTTGAGGATATAAATTTAAATAATCTCTGGAATGTGGATTTGATTTTGAATATTCAAGTCTTCTTAAAACAATAACTCGCAACTAACAATATGCATGAACTACTTTAGGAATTCTATGATGTTTTTTACTTGGTGAATCAGTAAAACTCATTCTATTCATAATTTCAGGGCATCTATGATCTTAAAGAACACGCCTTTCCATGGTAATATCTGCAGTGCGAAGATGGGCATTTCCTTTGTAAATAATAATAATTACAATATATTTCATCTTGCTCAGGGTAAGGATGAAGGTATCTACAATTAGAAGAGCAGGCCACTCTATTTAGGAAACCTGCACAACTCAAACTATTCTTGATCCTGATTCGAATTGTAACATTTTTTTTTATAACTTTCTTTGAGCTTTATTTTAAGGATTCGTCGTAACAAGGTTAACTTTAAGCTTCTTTTTGAATTAAGTTTCCTTAAGCGTATTTTTGAAACGTTTTACCTTCCAATTCGTGTGTGTCTGAAGTGACAATGTGGAAACAGGTGTAGGCTTAACAAAAGCCTGCTTATAAAAAAAAGACACGCGATCACTAGGAAACAAGTCGCAAGACTGTAGGTCGGGACTTTGAAGAACAGAGCATTGTATAGCAACGTTGTTTACATCAAGGGGGGGGGAGAAGAACTTTCTTTTCGGCTAACGATGTCAGACCTGCATCCAGCAATTTGAACACTATTTACTTGCTTGAACTGGATCGTAAGTTTTTTTAAATTTTTAACATGACTACATTATTAAAGTATAAAATTAAATAATTATAAAAAATAAAAAAAAATAAAAAGAAATAAAAAATTAATTGGAGAAATGATGAAATGTATAGAAACAAAAAAAACCCTTTCCTCGAGGGTATTGAAAAGGATTCTTATATATACGGATTCATGAAAAGGTAAAAAACCTTAATAATTTAGATCTTTCAACATCTACTGTTAATCATTCAATACATTTTAAATCCAGAAACTGGTGTTCACACTAATACTATTGAAGGCACATCTCGGGCTTATATACAATTTGTTCAGTAGTATGACTTACTAGGTCACTAAAATTTAAGTTAGTCGGGTTAGTGTGGCTAGGTTACGTGCTTAATTGTTTTAAATTGCAATATTTTTTTATAAGTCAGATCTAAAAATACGTAACAAAAACATATTTTCAAAGTTGGCGCTTACCAAATTATATTATATTAGAAACATCATGAAAGCGATCCATTTATTATATTTTATTAGAAGTAATTGCATATTTTTTCTAATTTTATATAAAAATATATATATATATATTATATATTATAGTATAATATAAAAATATATATATATATTATATATATATATAAAGATCTATATATCAAAAACTTTGATATATCCAACTAACAATATATATGTTCATGCAGTTGGCTTTAAAAATTTGATATTTTGTTTTTCTGTCCCGCAGATAACATTAATATTGTAGCCCAATTCACACTTTTGTCAGACAATCTCGGCATACAACGATTTTTTCCGATGTGTGGATATGTTAAAGCTTTACTTTTCCCCCATTATATCAATTTGATTTATACCAAAATTATTTTTATCAAGTGTACTATACAAGGTTACATTATATTCATTTCATTTATTGTTCTTAATTTTGACATGAAAATTTAAAGGGTAATAATTTTTAGAGATACGAATTCTTTGGTAAGAACATAGTTTAAAGCAATTGTAAAAAAGTTATACTGTTGGGAAGTGGTCCCGTACTTAATATATATAAATGTATGTGGCACGAGTACCCACCTTCTGAGGAAATAATTTCTTTTTTTTTTTTAAACAAAGGCACCCACATTCATGAAGATAAGTTCTTTCTCAAGTTATGTTGCTATGCAGGATACCTCTGAAGAATAAGTTTCATTCTTATAGGGTTCTTCTAAGGTATTGCTAGCACCGGTACTGGGAAAGACAATCTCTGATTGAAGTTTGCTTGCAGGCTCTGTGAAGATAGTCTTTTTTTTAAAAGAGATTTGTTTGCTGCTCCTGAGAATATAGATTTCATTTAAAAGGCAGGTTTAATTACTATATACAAAGAAGAATTATTAGCCAAAACTAACCTTCAAACTGAATCATATTGATTGGCGAGACTTGGAAACATAGGTTTTCATTAATTTTGAATTAAAGTCTACTTTAATATATGACATTTGGTAAAAAATTACACCTCCTATGATGAAACTTACAACTCGTCATTGGTACATTCATTCATTTTTTAAACCTCATATTAGGCTGAAAATTTAAGACAGCACAATACAGCAAGTTCTGTAAAAGAAGGGAATAAACAGGTATGAATTCAGCAAACTTGATAAAATGTCACAAATTGAGTGACAAATTTTATATTAAGGTTATTATTATATTATATCTTCATACATTAAAAATATGCTCTATGCCAGGGGTGGGGAACCCCCTCGCCCGCAGGAACATTTGACATGGCCCGATAAGGAAATCCTCTAAATTGCGGCACAAATTAAGAAAACAATAATTACAAATTATTATATGAAGCAAATATCCTAACCGAGTTAAAGAAAATAAATTTAAATCATATTAATTAAAAGATGTCAGATATAAAACCTGGTCATCTGTGTCTGAAATAAAGCAATCGGACTTTAGCCATGGTTATCATACAATATTCACAAACTGGGGAAATTTTATTATAGCATGCCATTATATGGTATGCTGTCTGATAAAGCAATGGCCCCGAAACGAGAGTCATGGACCCAATGCTTTCATGGCTGCAAATTTATCACATCTGATAGGCCTAACCAAACGCTACTTCAGAATAGGCCATATGTTCTGTAAGTGGAGGCCTTTTATGATACGAGCCATACCGCTCGTAACCGAAAAGAATCTGGCGGGTATTATCTGGTCAGGTATGATAAACCATACCATCATTTTGAGGATAAAAATTTAAATCATCTCTGGAATGTGGATTTGATTTTGAATATTCAAGTCTTTTAAAAAAAATAACTGACAGTTTGTTTGAAGATTGCTTTCTTCAAGGAATTCTATTGATGTGCTCTTACTTGGGGGAATCAGTTACAACTCATTCTATTCATAATTTCAGGGCATCTATCATCTTAAAGAACACGCCTTTCCATGTATATCTGCCCCAGTGCTTGGGCATTTCCTTTGTAATTAATATTATTTACATATATTTCTGTCTTCTGTCTTTGGTCGGTATAAATAAGACGATCTAGTCATATTATTTTGAATGAAGATCATGAGCTTATTTTCATCTGGGAAACGTGTTACCTTCTACGATGCCGATATGTTGTCGGTTGAAGTACAATGTGAACAGGTGTTATCGTAAACACCTAAATAAAAAAACGACACTAGGAAAACCAGTCGCAACACTGAGGTCGGTCGGTCGTAGCAAGGTTTCACGCAGGCATATATAAGGGGGGTAATATTCTTTGCTCTTGCCGCTAAGGATGTTCAGACCTGCATCAACAGCAATATATGAACACAAACTATATATAATCAGTTGAAAATCCTCATCACAAAGGAAAGATAGAATAATTACGAGAAAGGCATATATCTGCTCAAAAGAACTTTGAGCGTGTATCATGAAATATATAGAAAACAAAAAACCTATTCTCGAGTGTTGGAAAAGGATTCATTATATATACGGATTGATTTGAAAAGATCTTAAAAGACTTCATATTTAGAACTTTGAACATACTATTACTGTATAATCTTCAAATACATTTAAAGATCCAGAAAACTGCGTTTCCACTAAACTATCAAGGCAACTCAGATTCAAAGAGTAAAAAATATAAGATCTTATTCAGTATTCAATGACAATACTAGGTAGCTAAAATTTAGGTCGATTTAGGTTAGTAGGTATAGTTACGTGCTTAAAATTTTATTAATAATTGCAGCCAGATCGCCAAAATGTACTGCAATCAAAAATGACTATCAACAATTGAACGGTAAACCCAAATGAAAGCTTGTACTTAATATATTATAAGAAAGTTGTAGCAAATCCAATTTAATAATTCTATTTAAGAACTTGGAATCTTATCCAATTGAGATATTTATATGTAAAGTATAGAGTATATATAATATATATATATAATAATAAATATATAATTAGTATAATAATATATATTATATATATACTATATAATATAAATATTAATTATATATAATATTATAATTAAATATTAGTTTACTATTAAAAATTATGATAATTATTGTTATTACTGTCATATTAATAAGAATTAAGTATTATATAGCGCAAATTACACCTTTCATGATGCACAAACAATCTGAGAGCAACAAACGATCTTTATTTATCCCAAATGTGTCGGGAAATGTAAAACTTCACCATTAATTATATTTAATTTTATTTATAACAAAATTAATATATTTAAAGTGTATATATAAAGGGTGCTAAATATACCATCATGTCTATTAATTTGTTTCCTAGAGTCTTGTACAGAAAATGGTAAATTAACAGATCAGGTTATCGAGTATTGTTAGATTTTCTGAGGAATAGGATTCATTTATTTTATTGATTCTTAACCTCTCGGGAAGCGAAAGAAAGGTTCCCGTGCGTCATATTGAGAGTCTTAGTTAAATAAAAAGGATAAACTAACCAAGAGAGCATGCAAAAAACGTAGATATTAATTCAAGATGAAGTAGACTAGAAAAAACATAGTATGTTAATCTTCCCACTTTGAAAAAGGAACACCATTCAATGAGTATTCTCATAAAGTTATTCATTGTATATACTTGACGGGCCTCTGAAGGGCTAGTTTCTTTATTACAAGGGTTTTCATACTAGTTTGATTGCGACGGTGCTTCGAAAGACGGTTTTCTGTGGTTCAGAAGTCTTTCTTGCGTTGCTATGCTCGAAGGATAGTTCCTTTGTTTATTAAGAAGGAAGATTTAAAGATTTACCTAGATCCTGTGCGGAATATACGTCTGCATTTAAATGCAGGATTTACTACTATCAAGCGACAAAGTAGTGAATTAACCTTGCCAAAACTACTCTTCAAACTGATCCACTATTGATCTCGGCGAAAACTAATCTCAAATCTGTGTGTATTAAGAAGTTCACACTTTAAATAATATGAACCATATGTGCGGTAAAAAACTAACCTCTTCATATTGCATGTAAACACTTTATACTCGTCATTGGAACAGTCCACTTTGCATTTTTTAAACGCTCCATACTACGAAGCTACATGTTTAAACTACCAATAGCAGATTGGCAGAAAAATTTAAAAATTCGACACAATAAAACTTAAAGCGTCTGGTAAAAAATTAGGCAATTAACAGGGTATGGAATATAGCAGAACTTGAATAAAATGTCACTCACGTGAAATGACAAATCTATATTCCTAAACAAGACTCCTTTTTAGTCCACTAAGGGACTAACATTTATCAGAACTTCATTACATTAAAGAGTATATTAATAAATCAAGAAAAACCTTTAAATAAAGTAATCTTATTCAATGGACTAAAGCTACTATTGATCCGATTCCTAACTTTTCTAGATATTGTAATTTTAAACTGATTCATCATTTTTTTTTGTTTGGAAAGGGCACAAAAGAAAGCTATAGTAAAGAAATTTACATAAGAAATTTGAAAATACGATATAAGAAATAAATATATATATACATAAATCAAAAAAAAGAAAAAACTTTGAGACGTAGAAGAGTAACATATGATATCATGAATTTATGTAGTTCAACAGACTAATCGAGGCCACCTTCCAAGATTAATAATGAAAGAGGATAGGCTTTCAAATGCTTTATCTTACTTCTTTCTTCTAAAAGGAAGAGAAATCCTCTGCCCCCCTTCATTCCCTACTACTACTACATAACATATCAAATCTTCGACTTCTCAAGGCGATTCCTTCTTCTTCCGTCCTTAGAAATAGAACATGGCATGATACTCTTAAATATAGCGCAAGTATAACGAGTGTAACTTCTGAGATTGAATTATAGACAAATTCCAATAATAATAACTAATATTAATAAGTATGTAAAGCCATTTTCTTTAATTATTCTTCTATTTACCATATGGGTATACATAAACATATCTACAGATATATGAACATATTTTTTTTTACCATTTTATAGATGAAAAACCGCTATATCATTAACCATAATATTATACGTATTGAACAGATAAATAGAAATATATTACCTTGGAGTAACCTACCTAATTCAACTATATTTTAAATCTTAATATCTTCAAATTCAAAGAGAAGGATCGTAGTGTTTCGGTATAATAAAATATGATATTCTGATACCGTTATCAGCTTTCTTTTCAGTTCTTTAATAAAAAACTAAAAAGTCGAGAATGCATTTTGACCGTTCAACACCTTAATTTCAATACATTTTAATAAATTAATAGTATTTGTAGTATTTGTTTTTATTTTGTACTTTGTGTTGTATTCGACTCTTAGTACTGAACTTACCTACTTTTAATACACTTTAGTAGATGATGTATAACCGCTTAATTAGCCTTAAAGAAAATAGAGATTTGTAAATATATTGACCTTTTCCTATGGAACATTGATTAACATTGATTACATTTAGTCTCGGTTGATATATTTAAGAGAAAGCCACTACTTTGCATATATATATATTATACATTACACATTCCAGCATGATCTCGTCAATCGCCGATCTTATGATTAATTTTATTTTGGGTTCTTTGTTCAAGTTTTTCTTGGCTATTATTATTTACTAGTAATTTTTAATGAAATTATTAATTCACGGAAAGAGCCGCTTTGCTTCCTAATTATTTTGTATCTTAAAGAATTAAATATTCTTTATAACCATTCTAAATTATTATAGACTATTATTATTATGTTATTTTATTAATTATTTAGCTTATTAGTTTTGTTATATTTTCAGACTATAATCAATCTTTATCATTCCGCTAGGTTACTCGTAAAGTAGACAAAAATTGGTCATTATGCCATAAACTTACATATCTACATTTGCTGTTTTATATTTTATAGTGTTTGTAAACTCAATTTACTATAGTTTCTTCTTATTTACACATTAAGAATAATCCAAGTCATCAGCTCGTACTCTTATGCGTCAGTTACGCCAATCTGAAGTATTAGTATATACTACTTCGATATTCAATAATATTATAATATATAACTTCTCCGTAGATTCTGTTTATGAAAGGGCGAGGAAAAGTAATGATGAAAATCTTGCCCATAACGCAATGGTATGAGATGATTACAGAAGAGGGCTGAGTGACCTGACCACAACCATGTCAGATAGCTCAAAACACTTATTTTTACCACGATTCTTCACAAGGGGAAAAATTTTTTTTCAAAAAAAAAGGTTTTTTTTATCCATGCAAGAATTGCCGAAACTTCATATTCCAGATTTAGGGATAAAAAACATGAATGAAATTATAACCTCCACTAGAACCTATTATTCCAGACGTGCCAAATACACTGAATCTCTAGCTACTCCTGTTTTGTATTTGATTGAGATTCCATACCATCAGATTATTCCTTTATTCAAAAATCAAATCTGTAACAATCGGAGTTATTTGATACCTCTTCAGAGAATGTCGTCACACATTATGATGGAAACGTATCATTTCAAAAAGATAACATCTATTTTGATGAGGTAAATATTTGTTCGGCAAAAATCTTTTGTTTAACCTATCAGGTGAATTGAATTAACAGAATGAAAATATCCGGTCCTTCCTATCTCCAGTTAAAGGCAAAGAAAATGGTTGAAGTATTCCTGTTATCATATTTCATTGCGAGATAGATTAAACGATACAAAGATTCATTTATAAGAATTATAAGAACAGAAAATAGATTCTCTTTAATAAGAGGAATTCTTGCTATGAATAGACAAAGTATAAAATTCTCTAGTGATTTATTAAACTGGAAAAAAAGCTCTCTGAAAATTAAAACTTTCTTTCTATTCAACAAAGAAAATGGATTATCCAATAACATACGAATTGGTTGACGGAGCCTGTCTAAAGAAACAAAGAAAAGTGGAAGTCATACCAACCCGCTTCCTAAGCACAAAAGAGAGATAATAAGTCAGTCGAAGTGTAATCAGTCTATCACACAAAATTCTTCAGCAATTGCCTAGAATATATTCTACTAACACTTTTGCTATGACTTCACTACAGAACAAAGAAAATTAATTATAATACTATTTCCAGATCAATTCACCCTGCAAGACGCATCTACCTATGAGGAACATACTTATCTCTAGAAAAAGCTAGAACTCCTTTAAACGAAATATAATACTCCGCCTAAAGGAAAATTATACATCTAGGGAACGTAAACGTTCATACGAATTTGACAACAGAAAGCTTTTTTGTTGATGAGGATCGAGTTGAAGCTCTCCTCTAACGGATTCAAAATCATTGGAAGTTCAAGATCCTGCTTACCAGTGGGTAGCAATCGAATGGCAGCTATTCGAATCGATTTAGAGATGTCAAATGTGAAATATACAGCAATTGAAAAAATTGTTTGGGAAAATTTTTGACATTTTGGCGCAACAACGAAACTAGGAAACAGGCGGCTGGAAGATTGGACACAAATTCCTACTGCCAATGATGCAAAACTATATTAGATAAAGAAGATACTTCAAGAATCGCTGATCATAGAAGCTTGGTCACCCCATTTTTGGGGCAGAATTAAAGTACTTCTGAACAAGACCTGAAGAAGAATATTAGAGAGTCAATAACTATAAATGATGAACTTTTAGATCATTGCTCCGGGCATTTCCTGGAGCCAGTTATGGTTGAGGGGAAAACACAACGTACAATGACATTAACCAGAGCGCGGCACCTGGTGCTGTATGCTTACCACTCACATTTAACTGAATAATGCTTGTTGTCTTTTGTCTCATAACTTTGAATCGAAAAAGATTAGCAAATAATCAAGAACGGTATAAATTAAGCAAAACATAGCATAAGTTATCCCTGCTCTTGCAACACTCATTGTTAAGATAGAAAAGTTCGTAACGCAGCAAGCTGATCGAGCTTCATATTGCCCCGGTAAAACTAAATTCATACCCATTAAAGGGAGTGCCCAATGTTAGAGCCTGAACCCAATTTTAGTCCCCACCTAAAAGATGGACATCAAGGGTCTTAAGTTTTCATGACATGACCTTTTGATGGTAAAAAAAAAAGGGGGGGGGTGTGGGGGGGGGCCAAGGGGGGGGGGAAAAAAAAGGACTTAGTTTTTTCTGACTCTGAAACGTCGTTTTTGAGTGTGAAAATTATCAGAATTTTTCATTTTCAAAACTCAAAAAATTTAGCAATTTTTGGCCTCAACTCTTACAATTTTTTTCGAAAAACTTCAAACTTGCGTAGTTTTTTGTATTTCTGAAATTTTTGCTCAGCAATGGTCGAAATTCAATAACCTACTTATTTTCGGTTCTTTATCTGCTAGAGCACAAATCAAATAAACTACGTCTTCATTTTGTAGGTTAATGGATCCCATCTCATTGCCATATATTTCAGTTTGAAGTCATTGACTACAGACATCGAGACCAAAATCACCTCGTAAAAGCAGACGGTTACTAGAGCGCTACCAAAGAAAAAGAAAAACCTAGTGCTGCTTCTATCTCTCCATCAGAATTAAGGAATGTTTATGTCCTATTTTAAGGGGGAGTGCATAAAATGATGCTGTTGGCTCCAACCATTTGGACACTCCTTTTAATATTATAAGGTAAGCGGTGAGTTTATACGCCTTCCACGGACTTAAACGTACATTGATGCTCAAAAGGACAGGAAACGATTAACATATAGCCACATCACAAAATGGCCAATGATATCTTCTTGGTTCTTCTTATTTTCATTTATTTTATTCTTGACGGTTTAAGCACAAAACATATCTCTTGAGCTACTTCTGTTGATCAATGGGAATGAGCTAAAAGGCTTGTTTGTATTTACGCATACTCCTTCGATCTGTTCAAGTTTTGGGTGCGTCAGTGACTGGACGAGTGAGGATGGTAGAAGAAAACCGGGCCTCCCCTCGACGCTGAGCATGAGTCAGGTTGCTCGGTTAAGTAAAAATTACGACGCGTTTTGTAACTTGAAAGCGGGGAACGGCGGGAAAACTATTGAGCTCTACCATGCACCCGCTAAGTGTAAAGCGTCCGCTCTGTATATAGCTTGCGGTGTTATCCTTGCGTTCGTATTGGATACTAGTTGCTCCCAACTTCAGTTTACGGGTGACCGCAGATAAATGGTCAACGGAAGCTGGCTTATAACGACCTTCCCCACAATTGTGTTATGGCTGGTGGCGTCCCACCAGCCCTTGCTAGTCCCTGAGGTATCTAATGCGAGCGTTGCGTCTGCCCTTGTGTAACAGCTGTTTAAACTATCGCTCGGCTGATCGTCAGCCTGGGAAGGCGGATGTGCAATCGCAGTTCTGTAAGTTCGTCGGTCGGTTGGGCGTTAGATGAACCTCGGGGCCCCTGAGATGGCACTGGGGCTTCGAGCGCTGATGGTTGATCAGGGCCCTTGAATGGCAGCTTTTGAGCTTCACAGTCCCTTGTGGAGCCGGGTACGGGGAGAGGCTGAGTCCTAACTCCTGGGGGTAGGAGTAATGAGGTACTAGGACACTTTAGTTGCCGTGCCGAGCCCCGGAGACTCCCTCCCCGGGGTCACCGCCATCCCTAAAGTCGGGAATGTAGAACGGCTATGCCACTGGGTTCTTGCAGCTAATCAAGGACTCCCTCGCGCCCTCCTCGACTTTAACCAATCGAGGGGGAATCCAGTGGAGATGCAAACTCCGCTGGTAGCGGCTAGCTGCCCAGGCCGTTGATCCGTCTGTTGAGGTGCTACATGGGCCCGCGGGAGGTCGGGGGGCACCCTAGTAAACCCGCGGGCACCCAGTATTCACCGAAGCGTTCGGGGAGGTGGGTGCGGAGCGGCAGTGTCTTTCATGCTCAGCGCTGGGGGCCTGCGGTCTGGTGGTATGTGGTTTGGTCTTTGCCGGCCACACATCCAATTACCAACCCACGTTCCCCCCGCTTGAAGCGGTCAGGGCACTTGAGGTCGCGGTGCCGAAGGGGAGTTTCAGGGTCCGTTTGGGATTCTATTACCTTCGCCGAACGATGCATGACGGGCCTGGCTCTACACTCTCGGTGTCCTCTGTTACTTCGATCGACCTGTCGCCTAGGGGGGTAACGGGCGGGAGGATGTATTTGGGAGTCATACTATGACTCTCGTTGTGTTGGTGGCATCATCAGTTTGAGCGTATATCTGTTCTTTGATTTGGAAAGATTTCCTGGTGGAGTACAACCCTTACTATTTCAAATCAGTTTGCGCTCTGCTGCTGCTCTGTCGCTTAGCTTCACTGAGATTGTGTACGGTTAATTGATCAGAAGGCCTTCACGTGCCCGCCGGCAACTGTTGTGCGTTTGTGTGTATCTGTCGTCGCATTTAGCCAGTCGGCTGTCGCTGCTGCCGGGGACTGTGGTCGAGCACAGGGCACGGCTCCTCTTGTGGTAGCGACGTCAGTCCATTAAGGCTTGTTCCTAAATCGTGCCCCGTCTGTGGGATCAACCAAGCGCCAGCTGAGCTAACTTCTGGTCCCTTCCCGACTCCGGCCTCAGTGTGGGACTCTCACAGTTTGACCACCTTAACCCTCTGGGAATTCATTCACCAGATAGGGCTAGATCCGGGGGCGACGTGCAGGATGGCACAAAGGGCTGCGTTCAGCTGCCCCAACTGTCCTGCGGCATTCCGTTCCCTCCAAGGAATGCGTGTACATCAGCAAAGGAGTCATCGGGAAGAATATGATGCTGAGGTTCTAGGAAGGGTCCCAGACCAAAGAAGACCGCGATGGTCCTTCGAGGAGATCACCATGATGGCTCGTGAAGAAGTGAGCCTTGAACGAAGAGGAGTCGCATTCGTCAATCAGGAGCTGCGACGTTGCTTTCGGCAAAGAACTTTGGAAGCAATAAAAGGCAAAAGAAAGCATGCTGACTACAAAAGGATTTTGGAGTAGAGACAACAGCCGGCAGGGCGGGCGCGGGTGGGGGTACCCCCCCCCCCCTCGACGTCGTTTGCGAGGGCAACCTAGGGAGTTGTCTCCTCCGCCTGTGCCTGTTCGGCGACCTCCCATCTCAGATGAGTTCTTGGCCCTCTTAACAACATGTGGGTTTGAATTGCTCGAGAATCCTAGGAATCTACCTGGAAACCCTGCAAGACCGGCTCCTGTTCAACGAGAGGCACAAGTCTTGTCGAGAGCAAGAAGGAAGAAAAGAGCATACGCCAAACTCCAAGAGTTGTATAAAAAGAACAGAGGTGATGCGTTAACCTATATCATCGACAGAGAGAGATTTGTCGAAAACGTTCGACCATCAGAGAACGTCTGCAACGATTGGAGGCGTTATCTGGCCGAGAGAGTTGATCTTCCAGAACGCCCGGATTTCTGGACTGCTTTAAACGAAGAAGACGCTGAACTCTACCGTGATCTTGGTGAGTGGATCTCGTTGGAGGAAGCCAACTGGGCCCTGAGGAACATTAAAAAGAGCGGTGCTGTGGGCCTGGACGGGGTGTCACTGGCTCAGCTGGAGGCAATCAGGAGACAGGATCTTGTTCGCATTTTGAATGGGATCATGGCTTTTGCCTCGGGGGGCTTGTTCCGAAGAAGGAGGTCACCTCATTCCAAAGAAAGCACCCGGAAGTCTATAGCGATTTCGACGCGAAGTTTGTGTATATGCCGCTGTAAGTCGCGACTGCTGCTCATAAGATTTTGGCGAAGAGTGACTTCGGTCAGGCACAACCCCTTCAGGCTGGTTTTCATTCAGGAAGCGTCTACTAATCAGAGAACATTCACCTAGCTTAATGATAGATATTGAGCTAAAGTCGATCGAGGGGGAAAAGTTGCATATCTAGCATTCATCGACTTCAGAAGGCAATTCGTTCAGTGAACCATAGAAATCTATTGGCGCTGCTGAGAGGAAAGGGTTTCCCTGATGCTTTGACAAACTACATTGAGAAAGAATGTCAATGACTTTTCGATGATGGAGGTCGGCAACGGATGGATTGCTCCTGGGAGGGGGGTCCTGCATGGAGATCCCTTTTCCCCGGTGCTCTTCAACATAGTATTGGATTTCATCTTGGAGAAACTTTCGAAGGACGTGGGGGGTCAAGATCCAGGACCAGAGGATCTCGGCCCTCGCCTTTGCCGATGATGTGGCCTTGCTGGCCGCAACGCGTCACGGAATGATGAAGAATACTAGTACCCTAGTGAAGGTTGCTGCTTCCCTGGGGCTGGATATCGGTGTTAACAAATGTGCCACGCTTGGCATGAGATGGCTAGGAAAACAGAAGAAATTAGTCCATGATCTTCAGCCTTTCGTAATCAACAACATTCCACTGCCTGTGCTCCGTCCTAATGATGCATACAAATACCTGGGTATTGAACTGACTTCAGCCGGAGTCGCTAAGTGGACGGCAGGTAAATTGAGAGATGGTCTCAGGAAGCTAACTTCTGCATGTCTAAAACCGCAACAAAAACTACATCTGTTGAAGAATTTCTTGATACCAAAATCTATCTATCTTTTGAGGCATGAGCGCCTGACAATCAAACATCTTCGGGACGCAGACAGAACTATAAGATCAGCCGTGAGAAAGTTCCTTCACTTGCCGAAGGATACACCATTACCAATGTTTAGTCACCCTCCTTCAGAGGGTGGGCTGGACATAATGGAATTGGAGACCGCCATCCCTAAACAGCTAGAAAAGTTGAAAGCAGATCTTCATGGAGGAGGCGGAATCTGCTCTCTAGTGAGTAATTCAATTAAGATCCCTGAATCAACTAGACCCAGAAGAGAATCAGTCCTCGAGTTCAGAGATGGACTTGGATTGGCGGAAGCAGCCAAACAATCGGGCTACTAAGGGTGGATACAGGATGGTACCAGGATGATGGCAGGCGCAGACTTTGTGGAAGCGATAAAGGTTCGTCACAACCTAATCAACACCAAGGAACGAGCAGCCAGAGGGAGAGAAGTTCCCGCTCGTGACACCCTCTGCGATCTTGGATGTCCTAGAGTGGAAACAGTGGGGCACATCTTACAACAGTGTCCTGCAGTGGCGCCTCTCCGTACTCTTAGACACGACCGTCTAAACCGTATTTTGAAGAGCGAATTGGAGAAAAAGGGATGGAGTGTTCTGTACGAACCTACAATTCCCAAACCTGCGGGGACCAGACGACCGGACCTCGTATGCAAGAAAGAAGCGGAAGTCAAGATAATAGACTCTACGGTCTCAGCCGATGCACACTCAGCGAACCTAAATAATGTGGTTCGTCTCAAGATAGAGTATTATGATACACCGGCCATCAGAGAGTGGGTCTCAAACAGATTTGGTCAAGTCAACTTAGAGTTCGCTGCAGTGGCCTTAACTGGCGAGGGGATTTGGCCAGCAGATCCCATCATCTGCTAAAGTCCCTTCGCCTGGTTTCTGCAATCGAGCTGCTCGAGGTGGCTTTATGCGAGCGAGACGTGAGGATGCTTCGTTTTTTTAAGCACGCTTCGAGACGTTAGGGTTAGAGCGTCGTCCTCGGGAAGGGGCTGGAAGAGCTTCCGAAGACTTCCGCCCAGTGCGCACCCGCCCGCACTGCATGTATATAATCGAGACTTTCCCTTCCCTACCTACTAATTTGTAGGTTAGACGAGGGTGGAGATATCTTTAGACTTAGGGAAAATTTTACCTAACACGGGGATTTTATGTTCAGCATTCTTTATAATAAAGTAATATGAAACTATCTTGCTGTGCAAGCTGTATGCATCTCTTTCACCGTTAAGACTTCATGTGTACTGATCAAAGGCTCCCCGTGGCACCCCGTGGAACATATTGAGTATTGAGGGTTCTGATTTGGTGATTGCACTGCGCGGTTAGTTTGCTGTATTATCTCGGACTGTGGTCAGACCACAGGCCACAGCTCGTTCGAGTGTGCAGTGACACACCATTAAGTTCCAGTCCCTTTCTCCCTATCTGGTCTCCCAAGCTCGGTAGGGCAACATTTGATCTCTCTAAATTCCGCTAAGTGTTAGGGTCTGCCGGGTGACTCTCTCTAATGAAGGAATTTCAACTACTCGTAGTCTTTAGTGAGATACTTCGGATGGCGGAACTCCATCTCTCACCCGTCCGCTGTCCCAACTGCCCGGCTCTTACCTCCTGCGGGTATGAGGGTACACAGCAAGGCAAACATAGAGCTGACTATGACGCGATGGTACCTGGGCGCCTTCAACAACGGAAGACGCCTTAGTCGAACGAAGAAATCTCACTCCTGGCACGTGAAGAGCTAAGATTAGTTGCAGAAGGTGTGTTGTTTATCAATCAGGGTTTGTTGCAAGGCATTTTCCTCATAGAACTGCTGGAGCAATCAAAGGTAGAGATAAAACACGTTATAAAAGATTGCTTGAGGAGCTAAGGGCTGCTCCGGGACCTCCATCTCCCCCGAGAGCAGCAGCTCAGTTGGCAGCCCCTGAGACGAGATTGCGAACCCCCTCCAATCTTTCTCGGAGGCCTCCCCGCCTATCTCAGAAGCTGAGTTGGAGGAGTTGCTGCGATCCTGTGGGTTTGTACTCGACCTACCCGTGGATCTTCCACGGAGAGGAAGACAGAACCCTCAGTATCAGCAGGCGGCTGTTCCACCTCCGCGATCCAGAACAGGAAACAACAAGAAAAGGGAGTTCGCTAAAACCCAGGAACTCTACAGTCGAGACAAAGGTGAAGCCCTGAAGTACATCACTGATAGAGACTCCTACGTAGAAAATTCCAGACCATCAGAGGAAATCTGCGAGGAGTGGCGCCAATACATGGCGCGGCACGAAGATCTGCCAATCAGCAAACGACGTTTCGACGAGATGAAGTCCTCTCAAGATCAAGACTTACTACGTGGTTTGGATGACTGGGTTTCCGAAGAGGAAGTAGATTATGCGCTGAAAAGTATGAAGAAGAGAGGCGCTACGGGTCTGGATAGGGTCTTCTTGTTTTTCACCAACATCAGGAGGCAGACCTTGGTAAGGGTTCTTAACGGAATCTTTGCCTACGCTCCTGAGGGACTGCTCAGAGGTCGAGTTACCCTTATCCCCAAGATCAACAATCCTGTTGGTTTTGGGGACTTTCGTCCCATCTCGGTCTTGCCAATTGTCATCAGGCTCCTCCACAAGATCCTCGCAAGAAGACTAGGGATGGTCATCTCCCATGATCCTTTCCAGGCTGGATTTCAGTCAGGGAGGTCAACTTCAGAGAACATACATCTTCTCAAGCTGATCCTCAGCTCAAGAGTCAATCGGAGATCAAGCACTTACTTGGCCTTCATTGACTTCAAGAAGGCATTTGATTCAGTCCACCACGGGAATCTTCTGGCCCTTCTTGAAGGAGTTGGACTCCCTGTGGCATTGGTGGACTACATCAGGAAAGTGTATGATCGTTCGTCATTCAAGGTTGGAAGTGGTTGGATCAAGCCAGGCAGTGGGGTTCTTCAGGGAGATCCACTCTCCCCGATCCTGTTCAACCTTGTCTTGAACTTCATCCTCTCACAAACGGTACGGCAGATTGGAATAAGACTGTAAGATCACGTGGTGTCATCTTTGGCGTTCGCAGATGATGTGGCCCTGCTGGCTTCTACCAGATACGGTCTCCAAGCTAACATCAGCACCATGGCAGAAACGGCATCTTCCCTTGGACTGACTATGGGCATAAACAAGTGTGCTACCATAGGTCTGCAATGGCTAGGCAAAGAAAAGAAAGTTGTGCACGACCTAGACCCGTTCTTTATCAATGTTGATCCAATTCCATATATGGATCATGCGGGGGTATACAAATATCTTGGTATACCCATGACCTCCGCAGGTGTTGGTAGATGGATGGGAGGAAAGTTAAGAGACGGTCTGGGAAAACTGACCACCTGTTTTCTCAAGCCGCAACAAAAACTTCATCTTCTCAAAAACTTCCTTATTCCGAAGATGTTTTACTTGTTAAAACATGAGACTATCACCATCAAGTCACTTCGGAATGCGGACAGGCAAGTTAGAGCAGCTACAAGGAAGATTTTACATCTTCCAAAGGATACCCCAATACCGATGTTCTCCCAACCACCATCTAAGGGTGGCATTGGTATTCCTGAGTTGGAAACCTCCATCCCTATCCAACTCGAAGGGCTCAAACAGGTGCTTTCCAATAGAGGTCCTCTATGGGCACTTGTTGCTGACTCTATCAAAATCCCCCTTTCTACAAGACCAAGAAGGGGACTTGTCATAGAGTTCCGGGATGGCCTGGGTCTGGCCGAAGCAGCTAAACGAGCTGGCTGCTACTCCTGGATCGCAGATGGCACTAGAATGATGAAGGGAGCTGACTACGTTGAAGCTATTAAGATTCGACATAATCTAATTAACACCAAGGAAAGGAGTTCCAGGGGAAGACAAGTGGAACCGTGGCAGATGACTTGTGATCTGGGTTGCCCCAAGCTCGAAACACTCGGTCACATCCTTCAAGAATGTCCGGCGGTGATGCGACATGACCGATTAACACCATCCTTAAGTCGGAAATGAGAAAAGGAACTGACCGTTCATTGGAACCACCATCCCAATGCCCGCCGGTAATTCAGGAGACCGGACTTAGTATGTTACAAAGGTACCAAAGCTCTCGTCATTGACTCGACTGTAGCTGCAGATGCCCACGGAACAAACCTGAACATCGTGACACAGAGGAAAATTGAACATTATGACACGCCTGCAATTAGAGATTGGGTCACCAACCGGACCGGATGCCAGGATGTGGAGATACACGCGCAGGCTTTCAACTGGAGAGGGGATCTGTCAGGGAAATCCCATGCCCTCTTGAAGTCCCTCAATCTACTATCATCCATCAAACTTCTGGAGGTATCCCCTGATGGAAGGCAGTTCAAGAATCCTAAGATTCTTCAAACAGGCGTCTGGCAGATGGGGCTAGCAAGTGCTCCGAAGAAGAGGTCAAGAGTTTCCTCAAAACTCTCGCCCGTCGTGACCACCCATCCACGATGTCCATTTTTCTGATGATTGACGTTTGCCCGCCCGAAGATCTGGAGCCGGTTGAAGATGCGAAAGGGAAGTCCAGAACCACTTCCCTCAACTTACTCTTTTGTTTACAAGATCTTCTTTAGTTTCTTTTGATGGGGAAGTTAAAAAAAATAGCCAAATGCCTCGTCATCTAATTAGTGACGCGCATGAATGGATTAACGAGATTCCTACTGTCCCTAACTACCGTCTAGCGAAACTACAGGCAGGGGAACGGGCCTGCGAGACACAGCGGGGAAAGAAGACCCTGTTTAACTTGACTCTAGTTTGACATTGTGGAGAGACATGAGATGTGTAGTGAAACACATCCAGTTATTTGATTCGTCGTATTTTCTTTCTAAATATTCGAAATTAAGATTTTTTTTGTCCATTTTTAGGTGGGGGCTAAAATGGTGCTGTTGGCTCCAACATTGGACCCTCCTTTTATTAATAAAGGTAAGCGGAGGAGTTTAACCGCTTCCACGGGACTTAAACTACATTGATGCTCAAAATGGAACAGGAAGATCAACATAACACAATAGCTTAAGCAATTAGCTTATAAATAATCTCAGCCAATCACATACCTTCTTTACTAATCACTAGGACCCTCAGGTTATTTATATATATATATATATATATATATATATATATATATATATATATAGTATATATATATATATATATATATATATATATATATATATATATATATATATATATATATATATATATATATATATTGAAATTGCATGTTAGTACCCATCGATATCGTGTGAACTTCGGTATTTTTTACAGTAAAAAGTTTTTTCTTCCCCCCCCCCTACCCTTGTGTTATTTTAAGTTTTTAATTACTAAGGAAATAAAATTTTGTGTTAAACTAGATATTCCCTGACGAAGAAAACAAAAATAAAATAAAATACCAAAGAAAGAGAAGTAAAATTACAAAAGGAAAGACAAATAAAGACCCAACTGAAGTTATGTATCATATACTGCACCAAAGAAGTGATCTGGTTCACCGTTTCACAAACCAACAAGTTATTTATGGATTCCTACCAGGTATTGCTGATCTCATCTCAGAAATGAAATACGAAGAAGAAACTGGGCTCAAAAAGAAGAGAAACTATTAAGGGAGGTAATTAGGAAGCTGTTGATAGTGATAAAAGAAAAAAATGAAGAGAGAGTCCCTTTATCAAAGATAAAAGAAAAAAAGAGAAAGCAGCTTCATCAAAGTGCGCTCAA
The DNA here is from genome assembly GCA_015478945.1 of Trachelipus rathkii. Lineage (NCBI taxonomy): Eukaryota > Metazoa > Arthropoda > Malacostraca > Isopoda > Trachelipodidae > Trachelipus > Trachelipus rathkii. Next base: position 20,904 of record JABUQX010138958.1, on the reverse strand, counting down.
TGCAAGCAACGTGAAAGCTACAGATATATAAAAGATAAAGAGGGATGGTATTACCACCGGTGTTTTCCAGCGTTTAAAAACGGGGAAAATGTGGAAGAAAAAGATTTCGACAAACCAATAAAAGGAGCGGATACCGGGACCATCCAGACTTTAGTTTACCTGTAAGGGTGCCCCAACCTGGAACCGTTTTGGAAAAGTTTACCTGTAAGGGTGCCCCAACCTGGAACAGTTTTGGAAAAGTTTACCTGTAAGGGTGCCCCAACCTGGAACTGTTTTGTAAAACAGAGTTTACCTGTAAGGTTGCCCCAACCTGAACGAACTTCGTAAACCCAATTTCGTTTTCAAGGTCATCCCAGCCTGCACGGACCTGGTAAACCAGGTTTTGGATTCTGAGGTTGCTTTCACTGGATCGGGAGGGTACTCCCCACCTTCACTGGATTGGGAGGGTACTTGAGTGTACTCCCCACCTTCACTGGATTGGGAGGGTAACAGTCCGCAGTCTCAAGTCCTGAGAGAGACGTGAATTTCTTTTTGTTGCTTGTATAGTCAAGGAACAGAAGGTGAGTTACCCCGAGGGTCCGAGATTTTCCCTTTGTAGTCTTTGGAGGAGAAAAATGTTTGACGGTTATCTCCTAAATTCTGTATTGGGTTGTATTGAGGCAAAATTACAGAGTCGTAAAGGGGAGTTACACAGAGTGTCAGATCAATTCAGTATTTGGTCTATGGATGAGAAATACACGATTCTTGAAGGTATGAGACAATTTGCGTCCAAGAGGTTGTTAGTTTTGTCTCTGCAGGTTAAATTCCCACTACGGCCATGGGGGTGTTCTGGGCACTCACTATGGGAAAAGCTACCGACCTTATCGTGGTGTAGTGGCTAACTTTTGCCGATCGCCTTATAGCTGTCTGGTTAAAGGGTGGTCGGCAAAGGGACCAACAGGTAGCTAAAGCCAAAGAGCATGTAAATACTGGTTTTTAACTTATTTAAATATTGCAAATATGACTGCATGCACGGTTCAAATGGTAAGAGATTCACGTAACATCTGTCGCACTCGAAAACCCTTATTTTTTTTTTTTTTACGCAAAACAAAAACAAAAAACATTTTCCACTGTAGTGGCTACCGACCTTGTCGTGGTACAGTGGCTTGAGCTTTCTCGGTCACCCTTTAGTTTTCTGTTTAATGGGCTGATCGAGAAAGGGACCAACTGGTAGCTTGAGTTCTGACACCTGGAGGTATAATTAGTGAGTCGCAAAGGTGTTTGATACCTTTGGCGTCCGAGAACTTTCGTACTTGGGTTTTTGGAGGTGAAATTCATGATTCATGAAAGTATGATACAATTTGCGACCAAGAAGCTCTTAATTTTGTATGTGCAGGGTAAATTCCCACTACGGCCATGCCATGGGGGTGTGAACACTCACCATGGGAAAAGCTACCGACCTGGTCGTGGTGTAGCGGCTGACCTTTGCCGATCGCCTTTTAACTTTCTGGTTAAAGGGTGGTCGGCAAAAAGACCAACAGGTAGAGAGGGTCCGTCTAACAAGCCAAAGATCATTCTAGAAGAAAAGAGAACCAAACTGGGTTTGCTTTTTTTTCTTTCTTTCTAGAGGCTTGTGTAGACAAACCATGATTGTAAATATTAAATTTTTAAATTAATTTTAATTTAATTTAAAATTACTTTCATTTATTATGGCACTTCTCCTTTTATTTATATATATATATATATATATATATATATATATATATAGTTATATATATATATATATATATATATATATATAGTATATATATATATAGTATATATATATATATATATATATATATATATATATATATATATATATATTGGCACTGTCTTGTACTCCCAGCTTAAAATTTGACACTTGACAGAGATTTCTTCCACTAAAGGTTTAAGGAATATAAAGTACGAAGCAAAAAAGGAAAAGGAACTACATGAAAACGCCATTGGGAACTAACTAACTGGTAACTAAAGGGAACTAACTAACTGGTAGCTTTTAGTCATGGAGACATCAGTAACAGTCCGCAGTCTCAAGTCCTGAGAGAGACGTGAATTTCTTTTTGTCGCTTGTATAGTCACGGAGCAGAAGGTGAGTTACCCCGAGTGTCCGAGATTTTCCCTTTGTAGTCTTTGGAGAAAAATGTTTGTCGGTTACCTCCCAAAGTCTATATTGGGTTATATTGAGGCAAACTTACCGAGTCGTAAAGGGGAGTTACACAGAGTGTCCGATCAATTCCCCATTTGGTCTATGGATGAGAAATTCATGATTCTTGAAGAAGTGAGACAATATGCGTCCAAGCGGTTGCTAATTTTGTCTGTTATGGAGGTTAAATTCTCACTGCGGCCATGGGGTGATCCTCATCATTCACCATGGGAAAAGCTACCGACCTTGTCGTGGTGCAGTGGCTAACTTTTGCCGATCGCCTTTTAACTGTCTGGTTAATCGGTGGTCGGCAAAGGGACCAACAGGTAGCTACAAGCTAAAATAACAATTTCTATTGGAAATTGGGAAATAACTGTCGGACCGGATTATTTTCCAATTTCCTTTAGACAATGGCTTGCAACGGAGAACACGCAGATGCCCTAAGACACTTGTTCACCGTTTCATATATATATATATATATATATATATATATATATATATATATATATATATATATATATATATATATATATATATATATATATATATCTACCGTGGCTCAAACGATAGAGAGCGACGGAGTCGCATGGCATGGTCGTGGGTTCGAATCCTAGTTCGGATCCTAGGTAGAAATTACCTAGAAAGTTCCCCTCCTTGAATAGGGCTATGCCTGTGAGGTGTGAACTTTAAAAAAAAATATATATATATATATATATATATATATATATATATATATATATATATATATATATATATATATATATATATATATATATATATATATATATATATATATATATATATATATATATATATATATATACTTCGAAATTGGGTGGTAGTAACCTTCGATATCGTGTGAACTTCGTATCTACAGGAAAACAAATAACATATTTGGAATGAGCGTACGTGTTATTTATTACTAAGGAAATATAATTGTATTAACTGTGAAAGCAATGAGTGACTCAGATTCATCTAGACCTGCTTCTCCTTATCATGCTGACCCAAATGATGTCATGTATCATATACTGCACAAAAGAAGTGATCTTGTTCACCGTTTCACAAACCAACAAGTTATTTATGGATTCCTACCAGGTATTGCTGATCTCAGAAATGGAATACGAAGAAGAAACTGGGCTCAAGAAGAAGAAGAGAACAAACTATTAAGGGAGGTAAGTAGGAAGCTGTTGATAGTGATCAAGAAAAAAATGAAGAGAAAGTCCCATCATCAAAGATGAAAAAAAGAAATGAAGAGAAAGTCCCATCATCAAAGATGAAAAAAAGAAATGAAGAGGAGAAAGCAGCTTCATCAAAGTGCGCTCAATGCAAGCAACGTGAAAGCTACAGATATATAAAAGATAAAGAGGGATGGTATTACCACCGGTGTTTTCAAGCGTTTAAAAACGGGAAAAATGTGGAAAAGATTTCGACAAACCAATAAAAGGAGCGGATTCCGGGACCATCCAGACTTTAGTTATTAATTATAGTAATAAGAGTAGAAAGCCTATTTAGAGACCTTTTATGCGTTACTCGTTAAAATAAATAGATTTTCTAGTAATTTTTTTTTACCTAAAGAATACCCCAAGGGTATACCGCACCGATGACAGGAGTCGGGGTCTCTCGGCCTTTCAGGGAACTACGGGGTAGGACTATTTTCGGGGAGGGTCTCCCGAACCCCCACTCTTTGGTATTTAGGTGTCGTGGGGGCCCCTCCCCTAGGGGGTATGGAAAACGCCCCCACCCCCCGTCGGCTCGAGCCTACATATATGTAATACCCTTCCAAATAATATATATATATATATATATATATATATATATATATATATATATATATATATATATATATATATATATATATATATATATATATATATATATATATATATATATACTATGTCCCCTCCTCCTAAAAAAAAAAAGACAATTATTTATTTACTTTTTTTTTTATTTTTTTACATTTTCCTAACTAAAATTTTACAAGGATTCCAAAAATGTACTACTTTTCGCTGTAGCTATTATAGTTTTTGATATATGAATATTTATAATAAAATATATTTAGTATATATATATATATATATATATATATATATATATATATATATATATATATATATATATATATATATATATATATATAAACGTAACGTATTATAGGCTACTTTTACTCGAATTTCACCCACCAAAATTTCCATTATTTGATCTTAGAAGAGTTTAATATGTACCATAGTTAATTTTTAAATCAAAAACGTATAAAAATTCTTAATATAAAACTAATCTAAAAACTATTAATAAATTTTAAAAATATATATATAAAATATTAAGGAGTTTTAAAGCATCCTTTTTTGTTAAAATAATTTAATATTTAGGGCTAACTAATAGAAACAATAATAATGAATGCCATTTTGGAGATTATAGTTATTCTCATCATGGGTTAATTTAACGAAGATAACATTATATATATATATATATATATATATATATATATAGATATATATATATATATATATATATATATATATATATATATATATATATATATATATATATATATATATATATATATATATATATGTGTGTGTGTGTGTGTGATGATGCATAAATAGATGTTCTAGGGGTGAAATGAAGTTAGGCTAGGTGTGTGTGTGTGTAAGCCTGCATTAGTATATGTGTGTTTTCTGCATACTTATCGTACTATGCAGCCAATATAGTTTCACATTTACAAACTATAACTACTTGCGTAATTTAAATTACAATAAACAAAGATTATTATTATTATTTAAAAATTACTAACTTTCTTTACGTAAAAAATTAAAAATATTGAAAGAAGAATATTGGGGAAGGTGGGACGGATGTGGGGAAATTTGGGGGAAGGGGCTAGCTCAAGTGCGGAAGAGTAACTTTAATACTCACTGACAGCTTATCGCATGTTCTTCCATATGCCTTCATTCATTCTCAATAGACGCGCAAACAAGTAGTTCGTTACAGAATCCACAAAATAATTTAATTACTTTGAAAACTTCCTTCGCGCCTAAAAATGTTTATTTATTTTAAACTTTCGTTTGATATACAGTACATTTACTAATTTACATTATTAACGTGTAGCCGTTTAGTGACTTTTATCATATATATATATAGTGAGCAAATAAACAGCATAGTATATATATATATATATATATATATATATATATATATATATATAGTTATATATTATATATATATATATATATAGTATATATATATATATTGTACATCTGCACCGCTCATTTTTAAAGATCCGCATCCGCATCCGCGCTTTGCTCCTGAGCCGGATGTTGCGCGGATGTTTATTGTCGAGATTTGATAAAGAATTTTATAATAAAATACTTATGATGAACGCAAACCTTAAATGAGACATGGGACTCGACTCAACTATGTAATGATGACTCATGATCTCGCATCATGAAGTTCCATAATAATTTGATTCAACAGTCTTTACATGAGATTAGGGATGCCAAAAACATCAGTGCCTCTACCGCTTCTGTCTCTGATATACCATTAATCTCAACGCCAAGGAAGCATTTTGAAAACATCTAATGAAAATGATGACGGTTTAAAAAGAATGAAAGATGTAATAAACGAAATAAGTGTTTTTGTTTTTTTCTGTAGAAATTAAACTGACCTTCTACTATTGCAACTTACCTAGATCCCAGTAATAAAGGCAAGTTTTTTAGCACTATAAGAACAAGTTAAATCGTCACTTTGTG
>JABUQX010138958.1:5000-12500 GCA_015478945.1 Trachelipus rathkii | reverse complement strand
CCTTAAAAATCGAAATGTTCGTAGAAGGCTGAAATTTGGAGAGCGGATTCGGAGTCGGATTTCTAGAAAGACTTGGAATCGGAATCAGAGGTGTGGGCATCGGCACCGGTGCTGGGTTAGTAAATATTTGTATAATAATACAATATTAGTGTCTTTATATATGTTATTAGACCTGTAGATCTCGAAAATGATGGTTATAAGATCGTAAAGGGTGTCAGGTCCCCCCGTAGAAATGGATGAAATGCATGAGAAGTGGAGAAAGGAGTCGGATTCGGAGTCAGAGAAGGTATGAGTCAGAGGAGTCTGAGTCAGAGGAGTCGGAGTCAGTACCCGCACCGGTGCTGGAGCCGGTGCGGTGCTGAGTTAATAAACATTCGTATAACAACAATGTTGGTATCCTTATATATGTTATCGGGTCTGTAGATTTCGAAAATGATGGTTTCAGAACCACCAAGGAAAAAAAATTCTTATTCTTTTTATGTTTATAACTTACAAATTTACTTTTTACATACTCTAAAGCAGTAAATCAGTAAATCAAACTGCCCTCCTCACCCCTTCCGTGATCTATTGATTCAAGTCATATTTTTTACTAAAATTGTCATGTTTTACATACCCTAAGGCAGTAAATCAGTAAATCAAACTGCCATCCCCACCCCTTCCGTGATCTATTGATTCAAGTCATATTTGTTACTAAAATTGTCATGTTTTACATACCCTAAAGCAGTAAATCAAACTGCCCTTCCCAACCCCTTCCGTGATCTATTGTTTCGTCATATTTTTTACAAAAATGTCACGTTTTACATATCCTAAATCAGTAAATCAAACTGCCCTCCCCATCCTCCTCCTACCCATCCATGATCTATTGATTCAAGTCATACTTTGTATAACATAACACAAAACTTTTATTTATTTTTGTTTTATTTGCTTTAAACTTTTGTTTTTACTAAAAATTTATTCTTTTTATAGTTATAACTTAAAAAAGTTTGTGTTTTTACACCATCTAAAGCAGTAAATCAGTAAATCAAACCCACCCTCTTCTCCCCTCCTTTTACCATCCTATGATTTATCAATCTATTGTTTCATGTTACATTTCGAGTGTCATTATGGATAAACATAGCATAAATTCAAGTTCTTTATACACTGACCAACGAATATATGCTAACGTAACAAAGTTTTCACATTAATAAAGCTAACATAACATCATTTGAACTAAGAATATGTTGTACAACGACAAACCTAACACATTTTGTACGAATAAACTGTAACATTAACAAAGTTCCACACTTAACAACAGTAAAGTAACTAACATAGCACACAAAAACGTAACATATTCACACTTTATCATAACCTTGTCTAATTATCATACAATCCAACGAATATATGCTAACGTAACATGGTTTTTTACATTAACATAGTAATATTTAACAAAAAATTTATCATAACCTTACCTAACTATCATAACTCCCAACAAATAATTGCAAACATAAAGTTTTATCCAAATATAACAAAATAAGCTATATATATATATAAATATATATATATATATATATATATATATATATATATATATATATATATATATATATATATATATATATATATATATATATATATATATATATATATATATATATATTCTTCATCTTCATTATATTTATTTATATTTATTATTATTATTTTACAACTCTCGAATGTGGCTAGAACGTTTTGCCATATAGGCGGTGTCTAGCATTCGAAAGTACGACACGAATATACATACGTAAAATAAACGATTGATATATAGTTTTATATTTATTCGAAGACAGAACTATATCCCTTTTCAAAAAAGCGGTATCTAATATTGGGTTAATTTCAATTGGTTTAATATTTATTAACGAATCAACAAAATTAACTTATATAAACCTGCGTTATATATATATATATATATATTGAAGAGTTAGTATATATATATATATATATATATATATATATATATATATATATATATATATATATATATATATATATAAATATAAATATAAATATAAATATAAATATAATTATATATATATATATATATATATATACTATATATATATATATATATATTTATATATATATATATATATATATATATATATATATATATATATAAATTTGCGTTAGTTTTAATATTCGATAAAATATTTATTGAATGGGAAATGCTGTAAATATTCCACCGACAAGGGTCTGCCCAGAACTATAGCAATATTCAAACTCAATATTTAATGTTCACCCTTATTAACTAAATTTTAACTTTCTCCCGTCAATTCATTTTGTGCTGAGTTAATATACGTATATTACACATTACTTTAACGGATGTTCTTAAAGCTAAATCAACTTTATATTAAATTCACACACTATTACAGGTATATTTTATTTCACTTCTTAAAGATAATATACGATAAGGACAATAGTATGATTTATTATTGCCCAGTAAATATATGAAGTTATCGATCCGAAGAAAATCAGTCAAGTAAAGAGAAAAGAATATTTCCAACCAATCCATAATCATTCTAGATTCTATAGAAATTGTGTTTCAATATTTTTATTTACAAATTTGAAGACTGAAATTTGTGTTTAAATTCAAGGACCAATAAATAATCTTGGCCGTGTTCGTATTAATCGAATTCGGCACAGGATCCAAGATGGCGGTGTATGAGGATCTAAGATGGCGGTATGTGATAGGGTTCTTACAAAAGGCTTATTACTTCTACCACTGCCTATTGGCAGTCATCTGCTTAAATTTTATCAACAAAAAATACAATGTCTTAACAAATTTGTATAATATGATTGGTCTTTAAACACGATGTCTATGAATAAATACTCTGAAATTCTAAACACACCAGCAATAAGTCAAATTTCAAATGAGACTCATGACGCCTGACGGCGTTTTGTTGCCACTAATAGTTTGATTTCACACGTCGTACGTCTGGCAAGAATCTTTGTCAAAATTTAGCTCACCTTTGCTTTTTATTTGAACTTTGAAGGCATAAATTATTTTTTTTTAAATGGCTTACACATTTAACTTTATTATTATTATTATATTATTATTATTATTATTATTATTATTATTATTATTATTATTATTAAATAATAATAATAATAATAATAATAATAATAATAATAATAATAATAATAATAATAATAATAATAATAATGACAATTAATAATAAAATAATAATAATAATAATAATAATAATAATAATAATAATAATAATAATAATAATAATAATAATAATAATAATGGCCCTTATGCCGATTTCAACGAAGCAACTTTCCGATTTTCATTAAACTTAACACGAAATGTTTAATATGAGCTTAAATGAAAAAAAAAAAAATATATCAGAACATGAGACTGAAACAAGTTACGAAGTCTTCCAATTTAATATTTCAAGCATTCAAAACTACTTACTCCCACATGCTTCTTTATTTAAACTTTGTTTAAGGCTTATCATGGTGTTGAAGCAATATTTAATTAATTTACCATTACTCACTAGTTTGGTGGTTTCAGGGGCGGAGGACCCCATAAAAAATGTTCGTGTGCCATGCATTTGTATCGGGTGCCGATGGATTTTATTACTTTGTTCTAATTAAAAACATTTATGGCCAAAAGTATTTTGAATGTCGCAATTTGACGGATTTTTAAAATAAGGTTCTTCATTCTTCAACTCATTTCAAATCTGCTCCATCTTTTACTTTTAGAATTGTCTTAGTCTTTCCGATTCTATTCTCGCTGATCTGGATAGAATTTAACATATTGCATTTAGGATATTGACAAGCCTTAGGTTGCGGTGTAGGTTGTTTATGTTGCATGAGCATTTTTAATATATTAGATTGACTGGGGCAATCTCGATAGGCCGATGTGGCTTCTTGCTGTTAAACTGGTATGGCTGCAGTCTGTTGGCAACTACTGCGGTAGACTATATGGGTCGGCGTTGCTGTAAATCTAGCCCTAACCTATATAGTAGCATATATATATATATATATATATATATATATAAGTTAAGGTTATATATATATATATATATATATATATATATATATATATATATATATATATATATATATATATATATATATGGAAATTAGCAAAATCAGATGTGATTTTCTAAGATTCCGATAATGTGAACGATATAATTGTATTCTCTTTAATGTAATACAGACTATCTTGAACTTACAAAGACACTTAATATGGCTACAATAGTCATTATACTAAATCTTTCAACATTCTCTCCCCGTGGTGTCAAGATTGAACATTTATGTTAAGCCGCTTTCTTATGAGAAATATTTTAAGCATGGTACCAACGTATCCAAGGTAAATATCGATATATTTCCGATGTTTTCCTTACTCATTCAAATTGAAATTTTGGCTTTTTCGTGCACTGAAGCATTCGTTTGATGACTTATTTTTATTAATTTAATCTTTTCCAACATGTTCTTTCGTGTACATTAATTAAAAATATTTCGAATTTTAAAAGTTAATTATAAAAATGTTCTAGTTAACCGACAATCAAAACAATTACCATATATTCTATTAAAGTTTATATTTTAGCATTTACTAAATTTAATAGTAATATCCTTAAATTCCCGAATGTAGCTAGATCATTTTGCCATAAAGGCTTTGTCGGGCTTAATTCAAGCTTTCGTCTGAGCTTCGTTATTCGATATTTTTGAAATCATCGATATATCGATATATTTTAAATCATCGATATATCGATATCGGTGAGAGGCATGAAATTAGATTTAATAGCAGAGACGGCATTTTCAAGATTTACGCCAGTGTAATAAGACGTGTTTTTAGTTCTTAAATTTGTGCAACTTTTAGGATGCAGTTTACTCGCATTCTTACAGTATAATAAACTAGTTTTACAAGTGAAATAGTATTTTATTTTTAGGTTAAATCACTAATACCAAAACGTGGCCTAAGGAAGGAACACCTTTTAGGTTATCTAGCCACTTTTATGTGGGTAAGAAAGTTGGAAGCAAAAGAAAGGTTTTAACTTTTTTAGAAGATATTGCAAGGAATTACCATTAAATTGTGAGTATGAACTATTATATATATATATATATATATATATATATATATATATATATATCACGGCCATATAGATATATATATATTATATATATATATAAGCATATATCACGCATTATAGGCTGAGTTGACCCTAAAAGGGAGTTTACCTTTTTAGGGGCCTGAGCCGATGGGGACGGACGTTTCATACTCCCGGTGTGGATGGATGGCTGAGGAACCCCGTGCGACACCCAAAGACCAAAGAGCGGGGGATCCGGGCGACCCTCCCCGGAGGGGGGATTAGTCCTCCCGTAGTCCACCTTAGAGGCCCTGACTCCTGACATAGGCTGCCCACTCGTGGGTATTAGTTAGTTTTAAACACCCCTAACACTCGAGCGCCCTATTTTTTTGCGGTCAAAGTCTTTTTTTTTTCCTGTGCCATGTATATGCAACAATGTGTATGCCTTACTGTAGGTGCTGTTCTCTAGCGTTACATATGATGTCAGCTTGACACTAACATATATATGAGAGTATAGTTGTTATATATATATATATATATATATATATATATATATATATATATATATATATATATATATATATATATATATATATATATATATATATATATCGAAATTATAATGATATATCCAATACTGATATATCGAATATCGAAGCTCAGACGAAAGATTGAATTTTTAAAGGCTTTGTCTAGCATTCGGCACTATTAAATAATATATCCCTTTAAAATAACACAAACTTTAAATAAATAAAAGGATTTGTTAAGGTTCAAATTTTTCTAAGATTAGCTTACTACAAATATATTATACTAGCAAATAGTAAATAGATATAAACGCTTATGAATAAATTTAATAACTTCGTAAACTGCAGAATTGAAATTGTTTCGCCTAGACCTATACCGTTAAGTTAGTCCAAAACTATTGGTTTAAAATAAACTATAATCACTTATTTTAATTTATAGGCCTTATAGCGTGAGTGTGTGAAAATGAGGAATCACAATATTAATTTACCATTGAACTATTTTCGATTTTGGAGAAAAACTACTGCAATAGCGTCATATAGTAGTTATCCTATAGTAGTTTTCTGTATCGGAGAGCGACAGACTAGTCGTCCCTTTAATTTGATAAATTTGAATGTTTCAAAGTAATTTATCAAATTTTGAACGTAGCTAAATCGTTTCTGCTTAAAATGCAAAGATTAAATTAACACAGAGTGAAGAAACGCAAGTTTTCATAAAACCTTTGTAAATATTTTAGCAAAGAATTGATGTTTCAAAGAACTAAACTTTCATACTACTAATAATTTCGAGTCACAAGAATAATTTAAGTTATTTTCATTCAATATTGTAGCATAGATAGCAAAACATATAATGAAATATTTTGGGAAAGACTTCGTTCCAACAATTTTTTATTGACACATTTTTGAACAAATTTAATTTTTAAGTAAAATTTATGCGAATTTTTCTTGGCCGCATTCGGTATAACCGTATTCTTCAAAGCTCTTAAAGCGAAGAATAAACTAAACCGACAATAGTTCCAAAACAGTTTTAGGGTTTTGTCATGCGTTAGTAATCACGATGCAAGGACCAACAACCCAAATATAGATTAATTCTTCCTATCATTCCTGGGCTCTTGATATGTAGCTGATTAGTCCAACGATGTCTATTCTTAGAAGAACCCACTAGTCCCAACAATTAGTTTTTAAAGTTTCCTTTTAATTATTAAATATAATAAATAAACATTTTAAATTATATATATATATATATATATATATATATATATATATATATATATATATATATATATATATATATATATATATATATATATATATATATATATATATAAAGGAAAACCACTAAAAATTATGGAAGTATCGATAACATTAAAAACCTGGAATAAAAAAAAAAAAAAACGCAATTAAAACCATATATGAAATAACAAAAGTTTGTTTATTAAAATCATATATGACAATAAAACGGTGTGCACAATACCAGAAAACAATTACGAATTGATGTTGAAATCCATCAAATGCTTCTACAATATCATAAATTTATAAAATGTAACTGTACGACAATTCCAATATATATATATATATATATATATATATATATATATATATATATAATATATATATATATATATATATATATATATATATATATATATATATATATATATATATATATATATATATATATGTCAGCCTCCAGAAAGCAACATGCATGTAACTAAAAATCTAGAACAGCTACATGAAAATAAATAACATTTTTGTAATCAGGAGACATTTTTGTGGATGAAATTAAAAAAAAAAATAACGCTTTTAAAAAATTTAAAATTCTTAAAAATTAAAAATGTAAAACTATGATAATTATAATTTTTGAGGAGTACGAAGGAGCGCCAGAGTTGCCAGAGTTGCCAAAGATGCCAGAGTTTCGGCCTACC